>JAQIXL010001059.1:0-21243 GCA_034700245.1 Poikilolaimus oxycercus
GCGTTTTCGGCCACTCCAAGCAAGAATGTGACGACGAGGGCGATGACGGGACTGAAAATGATTGAAGTGAATTCCTCGGAGACAGCTCGCGCCGCCGCTCAAATTCACCTCGGGCCGAAGACCAAAGGCGCATCGTCGTTGGGGACGATAGAGGAGAGATTTGGCGTTGAGAGAAAGGCAAGGAGGAAAGCCGGCGTGGCAAGGCCGACTAGCAGCCAGACCGAGGGCCACTTCCCGATGTTGACGTAACGACGACTTAGAGGAGTCATGATGGCCGAGCCTACGAAGTCTTCTCATTTGAGAAGAAAAATTACCGAGGACGACTCCACTACCAAAGACAATGGAGTAGAGACCAGGTAGTTGCTTGTACTGTGACAGTTCAAGAGTGAACACCAGCGTCGTGGGGAAAATGCTCAGCCAGAAAGTTGTGAAGAAGCCTTCATAGATGAATATCACGGAGAGAAACATCATTTGACGAGACTTCAGCATGCTTGCAATTGTCTCTACAGGTAGTTGCAAGTTTAATCAATTCAGGTCGACTCACTCATTTGCCGTCTGAAATCCATGCGTTCTTGCTTTTCAGCCATGCATGGGTCGTCAGGTCGCTGGCGTGGAAGTAAGGCGAAAATGAGATTTGAAGCCAGACAGAAGGCAGCGAAGACCCCGAAGATCCATCGAATCACCCAATCCGAGAACTCGTGATAGCTCTTGGTGCCTGGAGTCTCGTCTTTCTCTTCATACGAGAGAATGACTAGCACAGCTCCACCGAAAATATTGCTGCAAATAAAGTTCGTTTAAAACTTCAAGCAAGAAACCTTACCAAGCACAAAGCATTCCCATCGAAATGATACTATTCCTTTGAACCGTCTCTTTTGTCGAATGCTCGACCATGTAACAGCCTTGCCCGGCATAGAACACTGAAACAATCTCGATGATGATGATGACGGTGAACTTACGAGCAAAGCCGATTCCAAGAAATGCACATGAAACATAGTAGAAGTAGAAATTGATGTAGAGGAAACCAAGGACGTAGATCGTGAAAAAGGCGCTGCCCACGACAAGGGCGGAGATGGCGCCAAGCCGATTCACAAATAGTGGAGAGAACAGGCATGCGATGGCGTAGAAGGTGTACATTACAGCTTGTCTGAAATCTTTGTTTGCCTTTTCCATTTCTGAGTAAAAACAGAAATAAATGTCAAAGTTTCACCCTTACCCATTATAACCGGCATGTGGGTCGATCTTCCATGGCTCCCTGCTGCTCACAGAGTGAAGAACGGATTCAGTGATAAAAGTTGATGTGTCGTAGCCGACGAATAAGCAAAGTGAGCCCAATCCAAGCAGCAGATTGGCCAGCCATTCGTACGTCGATGAGCGAAGCATTGAGTTGAATTTCTGCTACTGTAGATGACTGGAGAGGAATAAGCCAAAGAACGCCTCTGACCGGGTCTCCTGCAGACCGATGACGCTTTTGAGAGGGACGCCTTGCCGCATTTGCATTGGCCATCATCATTTCCGTGGTGCAATAGTACGCTCTGTCTCTCTTCGCAGATAGCTCTAGTTTCTGCTGTCATCACATTCCTCGTCGACTGATCGTTGTTCTTTGCATAGTCCATGGAAGAACTCTTTTAACTCTCTCTTATCGTAAATTTATAGAGCATCAAACGACAAACTTTTTTTTACGCAAAGGGCGCCTTTCTTATCTATCGACTGGGATGATTTCACTTCTTACAGCAGAAGAGGGATTTGATAGACGTTGAACAACTTTCGGAGCAACAAGTAAAATTGACTTGAAATGCCGGATATGCGAAAAGAAGCGTCTTCTGTATGTTGGCAGAAAGACGACAGAAGCCACGCAACTCGCTGTTGAATGCGAGGCAATCACAGGAAACGTAAGATTCATAAGCCCTGAACAGGTGAAATAGCAAAGTAGCTTTGTTTCTCACATGCTGTGTTGTTCTTGATGGAAGAATACACAATAATAAAGAAAGCCATGGGAACAGCAATGAAAACTATGAACAAAACATATTTGAGCAACAAAACTGTGTGTAGATGATCTTCAAGCAATAAAGTTCGTTCACTTCGACCCTGGACCACATGTGATCGGCAGTTCAAGTGGTAAAGATGCTGAACGACAGCTTGAAGAACAGCCGTTACTCCGAGCACAACCGTCACAACAACACAAGTGTACATGGCTTGTGTCCAAAATTTTTCGAACGTAAAAACAGTCACAGGTCGCGAGAGAAATTCCGTGTATTGCGGGTACTCCTGCACTGAAATCACACAAACGAAATGCCAGCTTACATTTTCGATTATCCGTCGAACAGCTGTAGTGTCATCGGGAACGCACCAAAAGCAGATGGTATTAGCAAGCGTTAGCGCAGCGATTGAAGGATAGACCACCCTGCGGAGAATGCATTTTCACGTTTTCAACTTTTGCTTGTAGTACCATCTTGCACGACGAAATTCTGTGTCATAAGTAACCTCAATTATGACAAAGAATCGCCAGAAGAGCACCACAGCTAACGACGAAATACCGAGCAATAGAAGGAATAGTTGCGAAAACTAGAAAAGTATTTTCCTTAATTTTGCTCACAGCCAATATATCTCCAGCGTTGATGATTGTTGAGAAAAAGCCTGTAGCAACGGCGATAAAATGCTTCTCGGTGACGTCAACAACAATTGGACGGAAGACGAGCTGCAGACCAATGTCGAAAATAAACCATATGACCTATAAGTATATCAGTTGGTTTCAAAGAATCGGGAAAAACCTGATGCGTAAACAGAAATAATCGAAACAGTGAAAGTTCAGCGCGCTCTGTGTAGATTATAAAGAAAATGTAGAGATTCGTCAAGGCAGCAAGAATTCCATGAATCAGGAAGAAGTAGGCGAAGAAATCCGGTTGTGGCAAGTCCATCAGGTTCTGTCTTTGCAGGCTAGCCTAACATTTTGACATCTCGATAAATGTGGTTCAGCTTTGAGCAGAGACGACAGGTGAAACTGGTAGTTGTTGGATTCGGCAATGAGATGAAATCATTAGCCTAGGCATCTGTGTCGTTGAAACGTCTTTTGGACATCTTGACTGATACTAAAAATTAGACAGCTTCAATTGTGCATAAAAGGAAAGCCGGCAGCTTTGAAACTTAACTTCCAAAGAGTCCAAAAATCAGAATCGCCTAATCGTCCAGTTCATTGATGTCGACGGTCGCGGAGCGGTTCGTCGGTGCTGAGCGTCGGCTGCCACCACTCGCCGGCTTTCTCGCCGCCGAGTTCGCCATCCCGGTTCTCTTCTACACGCTCGCCTTCCGCCTCGCCTTCATCGTCCTTTGTCGCTTCGGGTGGACCACCTTCACCGGCTTCAAGTTGGCTCCTCCTTGAGTGGCTAGAAGCTCTTTAGGAGGTATCGTCTGCAGAATCTGACCATCTGCGCGCTGCACTCGGTGATCACGGGCAGCGGCGTCCTCGCCTTCATCGCCACACACCCGAATGTCATGTTCAATGAAGTGATCCACTGGTGGACGGACTGGGCCGCCCAGCTACCGCTCCTCTCAATTGGTTGGTTTTCATAGCCTTCAGACAGAATGAAGGCAAAACAGATTCGAAACGCGATTTGCATTTTTCAGGCTACTTTGTGCATGACAGCATGGACATGCTGGTGCATGAGTGGTCGCGATGGACGGTCGAGTTGCTCGTCCACCACATCGCCGTTTTCGTCCTTTTCTCCACGTCCCTCCTCCCGCACAAGTTCCTGCCCTACGCCTACTGGGCTCTCTTCATGGAAGTGAACAGGCATGCAAATTCACATTTCAATTGTCGCATTCTTTACACTCATGCAAATCTGAATTGCTTCTTCCAGTGCCTTCCTCCACTGTCGCACCCTGATGCAGATCAGCGGCAGTGCGCTGCGGAAGCCGCGACTCTTTCGTGCTGTCAAGGCCGTCAATATCATCACGTTAGAAGTGAATCTTGACTGGGATAAGTTTCAGATTCGTGGTGTTCCGGTTCGTCGTCCAGGCCTGGCAGCTGCACTGGCTTTACATGAACGCGCATCTCCTGCATGTTTACTACATTTGGGTTAGTCTCTCCTCTAACGGAGACAAGCTGCAGGCGGGCGGCTTTGGCGGCTTGGTCTTCGTCGCCATCAACAGTCTTCTCTTCTTCCGAATCCTCGTGGCTGATGGCTGGTTCGGCGAGCGCATGAGGTCGCGAGCGGCCAATCGGTAGACAAAGAAGTTGGCTGAAAGATTAGCCTCAGGGATGAGCCGAAGCCTTCGGATGGCATCGCGAAGGCCGACTAGTCAAGAGCAGTCAGAGCTCTCGCGTAAACCTAACAAATGCGTATCTCTTCTCTCCCCTTGTCATAAAAACGTCGTTGAAGTGTTCTTGTTTGTGTGGAAAAGCATGGTGGATCTCCAGGAATTCTGGGCCTCAGAATGGGAACAGCACAGGACATGGCGCAGTGTCAATTTTTGTTGTGCCGATGTACAAAACAAGAACCGACAAGATGACAATCAGCAGAACTCCAGTTGGCCGACTATTTCTGATGTGTGAGCGTGGGCCCCTCAATTGTAAGAAAAGACCGCAAAAGCGTTTCGTAAGGCATTTGTGTGCATTCGCGCTGTGCCTGAAATTATCGGCGTCAGGTCGCATTTAAGGCAGACGGCGCCCTGAAGTTGCTCTGCTCTCAGTGTCATGAGACCTTTACTGTCCCTTTTGACTTTTGGCGTTGTGATAATTCTCCATGCTCAGGTCGGCTGCTCTGAAGTAATTGTGAGTGGAATTGCAGTTGATGATGAAGCTTTTCAGCAAGAATGTATGAACCTGCTCTGCGTCTGCAAGCACCTCAACGGTTTGATTCCTCCAATAACAGTCAGTGAACTTTCAGGCACTTATTCGAAAAACTCCTGCATTCTTCCGGATGGAAGCGAACTCCAAAAAGCGATTCGAAAAGAATATCGCGTGATGCCCGATGACGAAAGGGAAAGGTTGGAAAAATTACAGCTTCTAGTTTTCTTGCAGATTTCACATTGTTCTTAATGCCCTTCATGAGACAGAAGATTTCAAGAAGCTGCAAGCGATCTACACAGAGGCCAGCAAATCGGGCGCTTCTCACTCTGGTCCAGCCTTTCTTCCCTGGCATCGAGAATATCTCAAGCGGTTTGCTCTTTTCTGATTTCAGTTGACTTTCCAGACTAGAGCTTCTTATTAGGGAACGGGATCCAACCCTCTATCTCCCCTACTGGGACTCGACACTTGAAGCGGCGTTGCCCACGCCCAAGGACTCGACTCTCTTCTTGGATGAATTAATCGGAGACGTAGACGCCATCGATCATGTCATCATGGGTGGCCCATTCAAAGACTGGAAGATGATTGATACTGTAAGTGCTTTTCTACTGCCATTCAGTCTCAGGGTGCGCCTCTTTATCGAAGACTTGGAAAACGCGGCGGCCCTCTAACAGAGAGCAATGTGCAGTCCGTTCTCAACCAGAAAGCCGTCGAACAAGTGCTTGCTTTCACGGCGGCTGAAAAGGTGAGGCTTTCTCTCTTTCTTCTATGATCCTTTCTCTCTTGAATTTTCAGAATTGTCCTCTTCAACCTAAATCGGACGTCCTGGAGCTCGATCAAAAAAAACGTTCTCGAATTTCTCACTGGTGACCTGGCTGAGGTCAGTAAGACTCCGAGAGTCAAGCCAAGCTTCTAGGCGAGATCGGCGAGCGACCCGGCCATTTTCCTTCATTATGCTTTTGTGGATTTCATTTGGGAGCAGTGGCGACGACGTGCACAAGTACGCACTTCACATTATAGAATGGTTCCAGAGCAAACTTCAACGGGAGCAGGATTATCCGTTGGACAATAAGGTCGGTGCAATCTGTGTTCGAAAATTCTTGCAGGCGTGCTCGAGTCCCAAGCATTTCAAGTTCGCAATCATGGATCACTTCGAACCTTTGAAGTTTTCTTCACCTTATTTCGGCTTCATGTCGCGATACGTTTGAGAAATATCAATGGCCTTTCGGATTCGTATACTGACAACCTTTACGAATACGCACCGAGACCAACTTGCCCCGAATGCGGCAACTCGAGTTACCTATTCTGTGACAAATCACATGGAGAGCCTCGCTGCGCTGCAAAGGTCTTGTTAGGCGACTGCAGCGGCTTCTCCAACGACGAGGATATGTGCTACTATGGAGAGTGTTGCTACGGACAATGCATGCCAGTGTGCGTTGGCGAAGACGGCGAAGAAGTTGAAAAAGATGTCACCTCAAGCTCCCCTGGTGAGCAAAACAATGTGAAAGTCGACCCATTTCCATTGCAGCGACAACCGTTGCGCCCGAGGACGAATGCGGCTCACCAGACTGCTTCAACGAGAACGAGTGCTGCTCCATTTGGGCGGAGGAAGGTCGATGTCTCACGAACGCGACTTTCATGCTGTGCAACTGCCGTGTCTCTTGTGGCGTCTGCTCGAACGAAAACTACGAACATGGAGGTTTCCTTTTCAGTGGCATTCGCAATTGTTTAGGCTTCAAGGACTACCATTCAGATTGTGACAGCTGGGCATCGTTGAGTCCTTTCGTTGATTCCTGCAGCTGGGATTGGATGCGCGAAAATTGTCGAGCTTCTTGTAACAAATGCCCAAGCAAGGAAGAGCTTCGCCCTCGTTGCTCGCGACACGAAGAGGCGGGATTCGGCATCCGATGTGGTGCAGGGGCTTGCGGATACCCTGATGTAATTCCGTAGCCATAAATGCCCTCGAAGATGCCTTTATAGAGAATCAAGAAGCACTCATATTTGCTAAAAATAAATCTTGTAATCAAACATTCTATTACAATAGATAAAGGCGTTGTAGATGTCGATGAAAACAAAAACTCTCTCGACCCATCTTCAAAACGATAAAAGCTTTGTAGCGTTCTGAAGTGCTTTGTAAGGCATTGTTTCGTTTAGGCTCGTGATCTTTATGTTGTGGTGTATTAGGGGTTGCGCGCATTGAAATCGGAGCTGTGTGAGTTAGAAAAACTTCCATTCTATCGACGTGTACAAAACGCTATTACTTCAACGTACATGCATGGCTTTTAAAATTTGCCAGTTGTGACATTTTATTACCATTTTCACACATACACTCGCAGCTGAAAAAATTGAAACCAACCTGTTATACGCACCTGCAGGCACTTCTCTCCGCGTATCTTCACTCAATGTCGCTTGTTGAGTTAGGTGCTGAAGTGTTTTTCATCACAAAATTCACGTCAATCATTAGTCTGGCGAATAATGCGCTCATCGTCTACATGATCATCTTCAAGTCAGCGCACATGCGAGTTTATCGCTGGTTTCTTCTCAATATTACCGTAAGTAATGGAAAGTAAAAAGAGTTTACAACAAAGATCACGGGCTTTGTCTACGATGTCTACATGTGCTTCTTTATGACAGGCGTCTATGTGCCGCCTCGGTGGGCTGGCTATACTGTTGGTATCCTCTGGACCGTTTTCCGCATTCCAACACATATTCAATTGGTATCAAAAACTGTTGAAACATTCCTTTTCAGTGCCTGCTGATTGTCGTGATTGAGTTTGTGGTCATGTCCATTCTGATCAGTTACTACTGGCGATTTCAAGTATCCCATTTTTACCTGGAAGTGTTTTAGGCGGTTCTGGCACCAAATTCTCGTTTTCGTTTTAACCGGCGCGGTCACATTTGCGTGATAGTTGGAGCTTACATATTGGCCCTTCTTCCTCCAGCAATTGCCTCTTTCGGTTGGACAAATCGAGGAGAACTTAGGCTTTACGTGCAACTGGTTTTTATTTCTGCTAGTTGACGTCATTGTGGCGAATTGCAGCATGACTCTGCAGCTCTCGAATATCTGAATCAATACGAATCGATCGAGATTTATTACACTGACCTCAATCCATGGCTGGCTATTGGTATTTGTTTGGCTGTCATCAACGCCCTTTGGGCAACTGGCATGGAGATCGCATTCATCGTATTAACGTGAACTCTTCTTTCAAAAGGAAAACAAAATGCGTTGAAGAGTGCATACGTTGGCTGCGGCTCGTTCACGAATGAGCGAAAGGACACGCCAAATGCACCTGGAATTCCTTCGCGCCCTCGTCTTGCAGGTGACCGCCGTCTTGGCTTTTTCATTCACAGAATGCCATTTCTTCCTAGATTTCACTTCCAATAAGCTTCCTTCTCTTTCCATTGGTTCTCGTCGTCATTTCGGCTGTACTTGGAGCGCCGCTGCAGTGTAAACAAACAACAGTAGAGAAAATAAGAAGATTCAGTCTGGTGTCAACTGTCAATTGCACTTTCCACGGTGCACTCCCCCGTGAGCACGACCCTCATCATATTACACACAAAACCATTTCGAAACACTCTTCTGAACTGGTCTCATCAAGCACTGGCGGGTCTTCGACCGAGCGCATCGGTGGATGTATCACGGGACACGCGAAGGCCAATTCAGTCCGACTCGGCAGTGCCAGCACGAGCATGAAATCGACAAGTAGACAAGTAGGCAGCAACTTCCAATTTTCGGCAGCGCCTAGATGTTGTACTCATACGGTTCTTGTGTGTGAACTATATTTCTGTCATTTTTGTTTTGCGCTTCTCTGCACAGTTTTTTTTTTCGTTAAGCGACATGAATACAGACAAATATTGCTGAAAGTGATTTTGATCAGTGGGAATTATCGATGACCATGAGCGGCCGGCTTCTTACACACAAATGTACGCATTATGGTCGTGCAGCCATAGTTGTCCCAGGTTTGATAAATTGTCGCATCAGACACATGATGGTTGGAGGAGAGCAAAACGCAGAATTCCTAAAAAGTCAATTATTTTTATGATGCTTACCACTCTAGGCGCATTTGGCTCTGAAGGACGCCAAACGGTGTATTCAAGAGGCGACCCATCCGTCCAAGTCCAGTTCCAAGCACTGCTGCTAACAGGCGAGAACAAGCCAATCCAAGTCATGCCTTGCCAGGGCTGCGCTACATGAGCAGTAGCAAGTGCTAAACGAAAGTAATACATAATTCTTTCGAGTTGTCAAAAGCACAAGAAACAAAAGCGTTTTCCGAGGCGCTGTGAATAGACGTCAAATGTGCATGTTGTTCTCTACAGATTTGCTCGGCATCCGTCCACGCAGCATCGAAGTTTACCTTCAAAATTGCGGCGTCTAATAAGCTCTTCAAACCTTGTAGCAAGAATCGGTCAAAGCAAAGTACGTCCATTCTGAGGGACACGTTAGCGGACAAGAAGCCAACTCCGGCACTTCACAAACAAACGATCGCGATGTGAAGCAGTTCACGTTTTGCCATTTTGAATTCGTCAGCTGCGATGCGATGCAGTCGCCTTCCTGATTGTGAGGATAGCCTGATTGTGAGCCTCGTGGATCATAAAAGCTACTAACCGGTGTCCCAGTTAGTGTAATCGAAAAGATGCCCGTCACTCCACGCCCAAGTATTTGCTGTCTCGATATCGTTTCCACCAATCCAGAAATCCCGAGTGTCGCCAACAAATGTTTCGAGAGCGTTTTCTACATTTTACAAGGTTTAGAGAGAAGAAATTGGCTTACGCTCTATGAGCATGTTTTCGTAGCCGCTTCCGACCGAGGTGAGATGTCCGCCCTTCTCGATGCAAGTCTGTTCGGCCGTCAGGTAAGGTTGCGGAGAAGAAGCATAGAAGTAGCATTTGCCCAGAGTAGGATCCGACAAGGTTCCTGGCGGGCAGTCAATAGCGCCAGTCTGCACAGAAAGGATGAGAAAAGTACACGCTAATTGCAAGAGACAACAGCTCCACATGCTCGACGGCGTCGCACTGATAGCAAAAGTGGGTCAACCTTTCAATTCTAAGCCAAGCTTCAGATAACCCAGAACTTTATTAAAAGCACACTATGGTCTCCTGATTTCTTTCCTCGTGGCGACACTAGTCCCGTGTGAGACCAACACAAGTCTCGTTTCACTTTTTCAGGCGACTTTACAATAAATGATTTTCTGCTTCAACAGCTTCAAAAAATTTTTCCTTCACATGTACTGCTCAGTCAGAGACATCAACGTCAGTATCTTCAGTCGGTGGCGTGTAGAGGTTCAGCTTGCAAACAGCGTTTCTCATGGGCTGAAATCTTGTTTCGAAATCAAAGACACAAACCCTATCACACTCGTAGTTGTTCCATGTCTTGGGGTCCAGTCTTCCAATGATATCTTCGGGAAAGCATGTGCCCATCTGGAGGCAGTATTCAAGCCTTTCGCCGATCTTCTAAAATTATTCCAGACTCGTCGAAAAGGTGAAAGCTTACCCGTGGCTCGGTTCCATACCAATTCTCATATCGGCCATCCTTTCCATCAAGTAGAACGTCTGTGCCAATCCACTTCCATGCCGCTCTGTTCTGTTCGGCATAGTCTTCTTCAGTTCCAAAGAACGTTCCTCCTATGCAGGTCTGTTGTTGAAACGGGTCAGTTAGTCCGTCCACTGGTGTCGATGTCTTGGCAAGATCTTGGCAAAGTTAAATGCTAGAACTTGTATCAAACCGTAAATGAAGTTGTTTTCGCCTTCATCGATGATGGAAGTGAGCCGAGCGAATGGATAGTAGCCGGGACAAGCGATGTTAGCCAAAGAGCAACCGCCTGTTGTTGTCAGGCAATCGGCTGTTTTGCAATCCTTCATTCCATCGATTACCTTAACAACACGTTTCATTGATCATCAGGATTTACAAGAAAGCAGACGATCTCCTTTCGAGAGTTGACGTATCGAGTCCATCCCGCTGGACATTGATACATCGTCAGGGCATCGACAAAATTATTGAGGTCCGTGAGAATATTGGGTTGAGGTTCAACCAGGCAGACTGGTAAGTTAATCGCATTGCCCGAGCCATCCTGCCAACCGCCATCAACGCACTTCAGTTCCGCATTTGCTTTTCCATAGCTGGCATCTAGAACCTGAAGGTTTCTTTTTTGCCTTTCTCAAAACACTCATCGCACCCGTCGTTCGTATCCTTGTACGACTAGTGTGACAGATGCGTCGGAATACCTACAGCGGAGAGCGGCGACTTTGCAGTCACCGTCCTTCTTGATGTTTAATACAGGCTGACGACAGTCGGTGTACGCCACAGGCGTTCCTGCCGGGTTCGGGCATGCAGAGGGTATCGAATCGGGGCAGATGTTGCAAGGTGAAGCTGAGAGAAGTATCGCTAGTTGCTAAAAGGGACTTACACTGATCAAAGGTAATCGCTCTTTGTCGAGGACGCAACGGGTTCTGAGCTGCAGCCAGTTCGAAGATGATTAGAAAGGCAAGAGTCTTCATGATTCTGCAAGAGAATTCTCAGAGACTAGAGAAACAAAAGGTGCTGAGGACGCTTCCATGTCGTCAGCCTTTTATAACGTCTCAGAATCAGCGCAAGATGTTTTGTCTACTGAATTGAGGCTGGGTGCTGATTGTGAGACGCCTCACAACGAGATTGGTCTTTCATTTCTCAAACGAAGTCGAAATTCATCGTGACTTGTCTAGCTACTTTAATAGCTGTTCTTACAACCTGTCACTAGGCTGCGTAAACAATGAGAAGGCATTTCAGCTCAGCTTCGAAAATCCTCGGTTTTTGATTGCCTCTTTGCCCACACGATGGCACGTGACAGCACGTTTCGAATCCAGCAGCGCCAATAAGAAAATGGCGTCTCTGCTTTGATAAAAGACTAGAAAGGCAGCGTGTCCAGATCGCACTGCTTGTTATTTGGAAATTCGTCGGCGAATTTTATCAATATTAACTGTGAATTTAGCATGCTTCGACCTTTTGTTTCTTTTGATTGACTCTTTGCGAAGTGCACAATCTTGCTTTGCTTGTGATGAGAGAAAGTGCTTTACAATATATTTCCAGCAGCATTTTTTTATTTCTCATTTATGGTAATACCAGCAACAATTGCACTGCGACACTCCGAAGCGAAGATTTTTACAGCAAGGAAAACGGAAGCCTCCAGTGCAAGTCGCAGCACACTGCTTCTGGCAGACTGCAAACGTTTGTGAGGAAAATCTAAACGAACAAACTTGTAAGTTACCCTACAAACCAGAGTAAACTCTGGTTTGTAGGGTACGATGCTAGTTTGTTCTAATTTGCTGGAATACTCAAGTTTAGCCAAATCATCCACGCTAATGAAACTGGGACAACTGGGCAATTTGCGCTTCAAACCCTGCCAAAAATTCCGGCTGTCAATATAATACCGAAGCTGTCACTAAGGCCAACCCTAATTGTAAGTTTATCGTGCAGACGGCACCGCCCAACGACAAAACTCTTCTTTGTTCTTGTGTGGAGATAGTTCATCGGAGAACCAGCCGTGGTGCAAATGTTCAAATCTCGACCGCTTCTTTCATCGCTGCGAATCTGTCATTTATCGGCACTTCAAGAGTTTTATTTTAGAAAGCCCTCGAACATTTAATCAGAAAAGCAGCGTTGAGATCGCAACGCTTGTTTCGAAATCGTGCAACCTTTATTTCTCACTTAAACGTGTTATACCAGCAGCAACGACACTGCGACACTCCGGGGCGAATGTCTTCACAGCAAGGAAACCTGAAGCCCCTGTCACAACTCGCAGCGCACTGCTTCTTGCAGACTGTAAATGTGGGTGGAAAAATCTGCATCACGAACTCACTTTGGCTTGTCGGGTACGACGCGAGTTTGTCGCATATAAACCTGTCGCATTTGTCGCGACCGAATCCATTGACAGGCGAAATGGTGAACGCAAAAAGTGCGAGAAATAGCACGACCGCAAGCATGAATGTCATAGTGAGAACTAAAACTGTCGGTGATTTCTCCTTCGTGTTGTGAAACTAGATTTTCAATCTTTTTAAAGAATGTTCGTGATTAGTTTTCTCTTTTCGGTCAAACAACAGACTCGTAGAAAAAGTTTTATTTCTAGCAATGTCTTGACAGCCCAGAACAGTTTTTTCCAAGACGACGGCGTGTAGAGGTTCAGCTTATAGACTGCGTTCCTCAGCGGCTAAAACTCTTCTTACAGTATTTCGGTTTTTTCTGTCGGACTCGTCATAATCGCCACGTCCTCAACAAGACTTGCTCTTGTATGAGGCCGCAGTCAAGCGACAGAGAAAGAAGACGAGACGAATCTTCATGTCTGCAAGCAAAAGGTAGAGAAATAAAAGCCCAGACGGGTTCAACGACGAACGAGCAAACCTTTAAGGCGCCTTGCAAATGTTTTGTCTATTTGAATCGAACCTGATTGCTCATCTTGTGATCGCTCGTGAAAGAGAAACTTCGTAGAGAGAATCTCTCTGAAAAGCTAGAAACGGGCCGTGGCTTTAAGGAAGACAGAAAATCTTCTGAAATCAGCTAAAATGGGGTTGTTTTACGATTAAGATGATCATCTCGTGATGGAAATGTCGATTTCTCTTCGCTTTCTGCTCCCCGCAACTGACTCATGGCTCCAGGGCTGGGAAAATTTTTCGTTCTTCGTTTTTCGTTTTTCGCTTTTTTCGGGTCATTTTGTTCGGATTGTTCGTTTTTCGTTTTTCGGATTTTTGGACGAAAAATCCGAAAAATTTTATCTCTCAATTTCTACGAAAAATGTTGCACTTTTGAGCATAAGCAACCATTTTTTCTCTCGGAATTGACCACTTTTGGCGAAGTTGGCCGGATTTTCCCAGAATTGAGCACAACAAGCACTTGTCGGAGCGCGCTGTGCAATAAAATGCTCTTACGATAAACTCTAGAGAGGGCAATTGTGGAGGCAGGTGAGTGCTTAACCGAGCAAGAAGGCTGTGAGTATGAAGCGGCCGATTAGTGAAACAACGAAAAGATAGCATCAAGTGTTTTATCCTCTCGAGCCTGTATAGAGAAGTGGCTTTTGACAGCAGCTATTTTCATTACATATAACAATAAGATAGTTTTCTCACATGGCCGGTGCAATTGCCTCGACCATACAATTATTTTGATTCCCGGATAACTCGAAAAACTTCTGTTTTTGATCAATTCCATTAGTGTTTTGAGTCCTCCGGGGGTTTCAGATAGCTTCCTGTGCCACAACAGCGTCGTAAATGGGACCATTCATCAAGTAAAGAAGAAATTTCCGATTTTTCGGTTTTTCTTCGAATTTTTCGGGTTATTTTGTTCGGATTTTTCGTTTTTCGTTTTTCGGGTTCGAGAAAATTTTTCGCCCAGCCCTGATACGGAGAGCACTCTCCGCCTTGTCTTTTATTTCGCCATCTCTGCAATTTTTTGCATGTTGAGTTCTACAAACAAACATTAACTAAAAAGACCAGATTGTCTTTAGCCGTGAGAGTACCATTGAGATACTCTTCAGAGTGGCAAATATTTGCCCGAATAAAGTGATGGCTTGCGTTGTACTGAATTCCAAAGCCCGTGTACATTCGAACAAAATTGTAGAGGTCTTCTTCGTCTTGGAGTTCGATTGAGCAGTATCTGTGAAAATATTGTTGTCTTGAGAAATATCTATTACCCAAGTTTGTTGCTCAAAATGCGTCGATCTTCGGCAGTTTGGAGAAGTTTGGCGATTTCGATATAACCATTGTGAAGACGATCGAGACAGTTAGGATCGGCGGCGTTGATAGCAGTCAGTTCAACGTCAGAGTACTCTGTAACAAACTCTCATCCGGGGTATGACTTTTGGCCGGTTTTATTGCTATTTATGGTTTTTTGACAGTGTCTACATACCTGGATAGTGCACTTTTGCGAAAATTGGTGCAGAGCTCGCAACAGCGATGCTAACGAGCTCCGGGTGTTTCAAACGCATCCAGGCAGAAAGGGAACCTTGAAGTTTACCAAAATAAAGCTGATCAAACCCGGATAAGAATAACCGAAAGTGACCCAGACTTGATCGTTATTTCCACCGAAATATTTATCGTTCATAGCCTGGATGAAGAAGGCGATGTCGTCGATGGCCTGCTTTGAAGACAGAAACTTCAGGTTTGTCGTTGATATGTCTCTAAGAAGTAGAGAAAAGAGGAATCAAACTCTGTCGGTCGGGATTTGCCGTAGAAACGATGCTCCAATGCAAATTGCCACGCGTTTTTCTCCGCGGCTAACATCGACATAAATGTGCTCGAGTTGAACCGGTCGCCTAAACTGTTGCGGTTATTCGTCAAATGTGATAATTTTCCACCTTGGGACAAAATTGTCCAAGATTCGCCGCCGATGTAGAGAAATGCTGGTCCGCCAACTCGATGGCTGACATTTGTTTGTAGGTACAACTGGATTGGTATTTATTTTTGTTCAAAAGCGCGAACCTGCGACCAAGTCCTCGTTTCCAGAGCATTGAAGTGATCAAGGCGCTGCTCGAAAAATTCTTCCTTCACGTCTGGGCCCTGAGTCAGATTTGTTGTAGACTCCTCGTAATCGAAATAGTGAAAATCGCTCAGGGCATCGACGACGAGAGGAAGGAGAAGTACTGAAGAACTTTGGGTGAATTATTCGCTTACCCAAGAACAAACTAGACAGACGCTGGAACATTGTTCCTGGAGATTTGGGCAAGGTCGCAACAAGTGTGGATGGCAAACTGCTCTTGGAGTGGCATGCTAAAATGGGTTCTACTTGCATGCAATCCACATTCGGAAACTATTCAAAACGCTGAACACGCCTTTCGACGGTATCACTGCGGCGACACGAAACGTCGAGCAATGGACAAAAATAGTTTCGATGAAAATGTCGTCAAGCAAGAATAGTTGGAAACGTTATTTGAGTCATAGAACAAAAGCGTTGTTCTTTCTACTCCATACTCAAATCTGACAGTGGGAGCACTCGCAGAAAAAATTTTAACAGCTGGTTCATATCAATGAGTCAAGACGTTTGCAGGTTGAAACTGTTGTCTTTCTCGATTAAAATGAAATTTATTGGTGGAAGTTTGACGATGAAAGGGCGCAAGAAGAAAGAGTTTTTTCTTTTATTTGCCTCCATCAATCCAGGCACTAACTGCCGACTTCATTTGCTTGATCACGGCCTTCTTCTCGGCAGAATCGGAGTCAGATTCAAACGTGTCGCTGCAATGGCCACCGCCTAAATTCGTTTCATGTTTTAGCTGTTGCTAACCAGGAATCATTAGAGAAATGATTGAGCCATCTTGCGTGGAATTGAGAAGACTCAACGGATACCACGTATCGTAATCACCGTTCACGAAGACGATGTTTGATGCCTGCAAAGTTCTTAATAATACCGTATTATTTAGATCAGACATCCTTATTTTTACGATATTGCAATCAATCAATATTGTAATGGTTCAATAGAATTATTGTTGAATGGAATAAATCATTTCACACCTCGATATCCAGGCCACCGTAATAATTGTTCGTCTCTTCGATGTTCTTGAAAATGCGTTCCGGCGTGAGCTCCTGGTCGTATTGGTCGGCACACATTTGAAGATAGGGTCTGAATTTTTTTGAATTTTTTGATCATTTTTTGGGCATTGGACGAACCTCACGGTAAGTTGAAGCGCTTCTCCCACAACACTCAACGACAATGGGGAGTCCAATGTTTGATAGAAGCCGAATTCGGTGCAAGTTTGCCATTGCCAGGCTCGTTCTAAGAGTTTTGTTATGTTTTGTTGTTTTTGAAAAAAAACGCACTTAAACGATCTGAACGCCATTCTTGGCTAAAATAGTTGTAATCCGGAAACGGATCACATTCACGTGACTGCGAGGCGTCAGAATTCTGAAAGTAGCAATGAACAGTATGGGGAAAAATATACCTCTACAAATTTCGATCTGCCAAAAATCACTGATTTTGGGCCAAATAAGATGGTCGAGTGAAAAAAGGCAAAACGATCCGAATCGTCGTCCAGTTCGAAGGAGCAGTAACTGAAAAAAAGAGAATGAATTGATTAATCAGGCAGCTATGAAAAAAGATACAAAAGAAAAAAATTGATTAAAAAGAAAAGAAAATTACATGAGGTATAATTAAGCCATCATTAAGCCAAAAAGTACGACAAAACTACTTGAATTGACGAGTCAAGTTCCGTCGGCCCTCCGAGGTTTGAAGGAGCTTCGCCAGGACGACGAAGCGCTGGTGGAGCCGATTCAGGTTAGCGGGCTGCGTTGCTTCAAGTTTCCTTATGTGAACGTCAATATACTCTAAAGCAAAAACATTGCGCATGAACTTTTCTTTGATCATCATCAAAGGTTAATGGAAATAATTCGGTCATACCAGGGAAGTCCACTTTTGCAAGGATCGGCGCCGAACACAATCGAATTCTTTTTTTTACCAGGATAAGAACAACCAAAGGTGACCCATATTTGATCTTTATTCCCGCCAAAATATTGCTCGTTCATGGCTTGAATGAAGAAAGCGATATCCTCGACCGCTTGCTTCGAAGAGAGAAATTTTAGGTTCTCCACCGAGAGATCTCTAAAAATAAAAAAAAGGAAATTCTGGAAAAAAAACTTCATAGGGTAGGATTTTCCATAGAAGCGGTGCTCTAAACCAAACTGCCATGCATGCTTTTCAGCCGCGAGAGCACTCATTACTACTTGCGAACCAAACTCGTCTAAATGACTTTTGCATGAAACTTGTTTCCATGTCTACTTACATTTTTGCAAAGGAAACTTCGATTCTCCGTCGAGGAAGAGAAAGGCCGGTCCGCCTTGTCGATAGCTAATGTTTGTGTAAAGATAACGCTGAAGATCTTGTTCTGGACATGATCGTCAAACCTGCGACCAATTTCTCGTGTCAAGAGGGTTAAAGTGATCGAGGCGCTGCACGAACCAGCCTTCTTGGATGTCGTCACGTTCAGTTGTGTTTTCTCCTGATTTCTCGTAGAATTCACGGCGATCATGGAGACCCCAAAGAGCATCAGCGATTGGGAAACAGGCAACTACAATACAATAGATTTTTTCGTGAGTAAAAAAATAATGCTTACAGAGCAGAAGGCCAATACGAGCTTGAAGTGTCTTCATAACTCTTCAAATGCCCAAGAAGTTTTAGGGAGTTATTTATAAGCTGGTGAAAGACGCTGCCGGCACAAAATGCAACCAGACTTTGAAGTGATGAGCTAAATTGGGAACCAGACCTCTTGCTGTTTTGTCATACGTTCCCGTTTTACAATAGAAACCTTTCAAAGTAGCCAAAATACGCCTTTGGGTGAAAATCTGGATTGGGCATGTGCTCGAGAATAGCTTTCTGTGTGCCTTTTCTGGAAAAAATCCTGCTGAAAGGCTTGTCAGTTTTTGTGCACCTTCACTATTTTCGGTATAGATATTTTTAAAATGAATAGCTGTATACTGACTTTATTTTTGGATTCTTCAACTCGAAAATGAAACGGTGAATGTCTCGCAAAGATTAGCACCTCTATGATCTGCCGAGCGGATAATTAGTAACTGCTCCCTTGATTGTTGGGCGTCAAGTTTGAGTTACGTTGTCCAGGATATCCACGATTGTCAACTTACAAAAAAAATCATTATTTTTCATGTCTTTGTGCACTCTCCCGAACGAAAGCCTTCTTCACATTCTTCAATTGCTCTCTCCACAATCCGTTTGTCGACTTGAAAGAGGAGCGCGTCGATTTGAGCGTCTCATCAATGAAAACGGCGAACTAATGCGACAACAATTTTGGTGGAACGGGTTTGTTACTCTCCGCCTTTCTTCTCTTGATCTGGAGCTGGAATTTATCGGTTCAACAGACAGCAGGAACGAATTGATTCGCCGTCCTTTTCGACGCAGAGACATGCTTAAAGATTTCTATCACGACTTTGAGCTTGCTGAAAGGAAAAAATTGAAGAGGAAAAGAAATGAACAAGAAATTGAAGAAATATCCGGGCAAGGCCTCGTTCCAGCTAAACGTCGCTATCAGTTCAACACCTTCGAGATTGACGATGAAAACGTCGATGTCAAGCACCGACGCTTGACAAAGTTCTTTCGACGGGTCCCTCTTCGAAATTTGATTATACGGTAATTTATGAAGAATTTTTAATTATTAAAAATAATTAATATTTAGGGGAGCAAACGATGAAAACGTGGACTTTCTGAAGAAGCTTTTCGAGACGCAGCCGATTCCTCCCGGTCTCTTTTTCATGAGAAAATTTCATGATGAAGACGATGAGTTGCTCGATGGTGATTCGCTCTTTTCTCTGGTTTCATCTTTAAATATTGAATTGAAAAAGTTGTTTGTTGAAATCAACACAGAAGTCGGCATGGGACTTCTGCAACTGCCCCAACTTCGTCAAGCCATGGTGCAGGTAAGTTTCACATTTCTCCCATTAATATTTTTCTTCAAGATCTGTCCGCCATGTCAAATGGAGCTCAACGATGAACTCCTGCTTCTTCTGCCGCCAATTCGAGCTTTGGGAATATATCAGACTGCAACGGGGATTACCCTGGAGGGATTGAAAAATCTTTTGAGCGAAATGCAAGTTGATATTATTATTTACGAAATGGATTTTTCAGAATGTCGGGAAGAGTTGTTGTGCGAGTGTGCTGGCTTTTCAAAGTCTACATACCCAAAACAGCAAGTCTTTCGAGTACAGTAGGAAATGCTTCCAAAAGAAGTCAACAAAATGCGGACGACGAGGCGGTCTGTCGCTTCTTCCATGAAGCTTTTGGTTTGGAGATTGAGACGACAAACCTCAACCAATATCCACATTATGAGTGCAGGTTTGTTGGTACAATAAATACCGTGATAAAAATCTATAAAATGAAAATTTTTTAGTTTAACCGATAAATTATTCGCTCGCTGGCGTCGCAGTTGCTTAACACCAGACTACTTTGAGTTCTTCATCTATGATGGCTCGTTAAGTTTCGGTCGCTCGAGAGCTACCCAGTATTTTATGGATTATGAAACCTCGGTATTCACGTCTCCGACAAGCAACAGTCTTTATGTGTAATGTTGAAAGAAAATGGTTGATGATGGAATAAAATGGTCAAGAAACAAGCAGCTCGTGTCTGTCGACAGTTAGTTTTTGAAACGCAATGAAAAATGAGCCTCACAATAATTGAGTGGAGGTTGATGGAGAGAAGATCGCGTCGCGAAGGTGACCACTGCTTGAGAAGGAGCACGTCCTTGAAGGCTTGAAAGATCACACATGATGGCCCTTATGTAAAGTATTCAAGAGTTTTGAATCTAAAGGTTTCACAGATGTTTCGCCTGTTCCCACCCCCCCCCCCCCCTTACTCTCTTGATCCTTCTCATCAATCGTCTGAACGTCCTGGCTTGAGATTTCTGAAAAGGCAATCTTACCACTTGCACCATCATTCGGATGCCAATGCCTCTTGTATCGATGAAGTCTCAAAAAAAAAGCGGTGACAGTTTAAAATCTCTAAAGCTTTGAGAAGACTTGAATAGATGTGTTCGTCGCCGAGAAAAGCGACTCTGGCTCCCAACGCGAAAAGTGCTACAGAGAGTTTTGTAGAGCGGGAGGAATTTGAAAAATTTCGCGCGCGAGCTCTCGAAGTGAGTGCGCGGTTACGGTATTCAGAGGTCCTGAAAGTGCGTGATGAGTGACCTAAACTGTGTTTCGTTGTGGTTTCGTGTGTTTCGGTTGTTTCTTCGATTTTCTTTATGCTTTGCTCATTCTTTTTTCTTTTCTTGAGTGCGCGCATGATAGGGGAATTGTATTGCAGAGGGTTTTTGCGAAAGGACATCAAAGATGGCTCATAATCGCGAGTTCAACAGCTCTACTTCGTCGAAACTGTTCGTTTTCTGCTCGTTCTTACTTTCTTTTCGTCATTGCTTATTTGTCTTGTTTCAGGCAAATGGAAATGGAGGATCCAATGTCGCGCTTCCTCTACGACCCGGTGAAGACCTACTCGGACTTCACTGTTCAAGAGAGTCGCGAAGACGTGACCCTGGTTTGCTTTGATTGGTGACTTCGTTTTACCGAAACGTTTGCGGTACGTGCCTTCGGTCAATGGAAACTACAACTTCTATGCGCCGTCGCAGTTGCTGGTCAAGTCGAGCCCGGTGTTCGCTCAGGAGATCAATGAATACGGAACGGTCAAGCTGGACCCGCTCCTGCCGGGCATGCCCCGAATTGTGTCTACCTATCTACAGGTTTGTTCTCTTTCTTCATGGAAAGAAACGTTTTTAGACCGTCGTCCCATCGCCTTGGCTTCGCGAAGTGGATGCGGGTAATTGCTGCGCTCTCACAGCCTTCTCGCTCAAGTACAAGTAAGAAGAGCTTTCGCGACTCAAACTTGCTTTCAGCTGCGTGCATCTTCACTCCCTCTGCCAGCAAGTCTTCGTTGTGGACATCGCCACCATCCCGGTGGATGACCTCAAGTCTCTCTTCGAGTTTCTGGTTAGTTTCTAGTGGTTTAGGAGTAA
>JAQIXL010001060.1:0-21240 GCA_034700245.1 Poikilolaimus oxycercus
ACTTGGAATTGGGGCACGAGGCCGAAAACGAAGGTCGAAAGTCAAAAAAGTATCATTACTTTCCGCGCATATGATACGACGTTTCGACCAAGAATTGCTTATTTCTGGAATGCCTGAAGCGAAAATGTCAAAGTCGAGTTCGCTTTTTCTTCAATTCAGCAAAAATGAACCGCTTGAGAATGTGTTTCAATCATCAGGGGCTATTCTGAAGCAGGAAAGATTCAGAGAGGTCGAATTAACTATTGAGGGGAGGCGTTTCCAATGTAGCGAAACGAAACATCCAGAACATGGCCATCCGGTGTTCATATTTCGTACTCAAATTGTCTATAAAGACTGTTTTGAACCTTTCCACTCAGTCCTACGATTTCTTCGCCCGCATTTGAACATGCCATACATAATTACGAGCTTGCCATCGAAATTCTTCTGCAGTAGAATCCACCTCGAAGGAATCAAAGGATTAGCTGCGAGTGCCGAGAAGGAAACGGATTTTTGTGCCGCGAAGCTTCTTCATTTTATTCGTCGCTGCAAAACACTCAAGATGTTGCATCTTTCAGCTCGACACACGATTGAAGCCACGTTTTTTGACGACGACTGCATTAGATCTCTTCATACACTCATTGTAAATGCTCCATCCACGTCGATTCCAGCAATTCCCTGGAATCATTTCCAGTCAATGAGCTTGCATCTCAATTCTTCGCTTATTCGCGAACTTGTCAAGAGATGGGCCGAAGGCGACGACTTCGAGTACTTGGAATGTGTTAACTACAAAGGAGAAGTGGATGTCGATGCAGTCATTGCAGGCCTCCCCCTCACAATTCTCAGCTCTGATCGCGGCTTGAGGATCGTTTTCGAACTTGTCCGCGATTGCGACAGCGCGGTGGCCGTCTTAGACCAAGTTACTCAACAGTTTGTCTATAAAAGGAAGCGATATGAGAATTATGTTATCTTCCATCCATCGAAACCCGTCAACTGAATCATTGAAATCTCTCAGACTTTATTTCATAGTTGAAACGCGTATAAAATGAATCCCGATTGAAGAGAAAAGACAAAGACAAAGAGAGATGCACAGCCGGATATCTTGCTTCGTTTCAAAGGACGAACATGTCAAACAAAGAGGGAGAGGGGCGTTCACGTGTCTCGAAGGGTTAGAAAACAACCTCAAACAATTTTTAAAGAACATGAACGTCTCCTTCATGAATAAACATGAATAAACGACAGCACGCTTTTGCTAAAGACTTTGAAGCGCCTTGTATTTAGCAACAAACAGCGATATGTCCTTTGTAATACTTGAAAGTGCTTCTCTCAGAACAACGGAGTCTCACTCGAAGAAGAACAACGGAAAATCTTCAAGACAATCGAACAAGTCAATGTGTGTTGCGTATGGCCGTCCGCGTGAATAAGTACGCGTACCAAAGGGGATACGATAGAAATCTCGTGGTGAAATTCGCGTCGAGACCTTCTTAGATGGGCTCGTGGAGGACATGAATGATCTCGGCTTTGCGCTCCTCGGTGATCTCGCTGTTCTCGATCAAGTGATCCAGGATGTCCTCGAGGTTCATCACGCTGAAAACATCGCGTTACAGTACGCTTTAAGGTTCAAAACTCTGCGTAATAAAACATTCATACCTGAAGAAAGTAATGCCGGCCGCGGTGAGGTTCTCGAGTGCTCCCTGCTGGCGATCGACAATGGCGATCGAATGGGCCACCTGGAAGAAAGCAGTCTTTTTCAAGCTTCAAAGTCACTCACGATAAGTCCGCTCTCACGAAGCGCCTCGGCGGTCTCGCGAATGGAGTCGCCGTGCACGACGACGTCCTCGACGAGCAGCACATGCCAACCCTTCTCGTAGTCACCCTGCAAATGAGTTCTTTTGTATTTCAATCTGTGAGTAAATGCTAACACTCTTTCGATTGCTAATGCCTTGGTCGTACAAAGCGGCAAAAATGGATGTTCAATATTTTACAGTAAGTTTCGAGAAGCGCGTTTCACTTCAGCTCATCGAATGCAAGCAATAGGCCCTTGGCGGACACTTCAGAATTAGGCGAGTGTAATACTCAATGCGTTTCGTCCAAGTCTCTAAGCTCCAGTTAACAAACTCTCTCAATAGTCCGTTACTGCGGGATTTTGTTCTCTCACGCTAGTCACAAAGTAGGTTTCTTATTCCCCGTTTCCCAACGGCAGCAAACACTTTCAATTGGACTGGACTTTCTTATCGTTTACCTCAATGAGCTTCTTCGTTCCATACTCCTTCGCCTCCTTGCGCTTCATCAGCATTGGCACGTCGAGAATGTCACAGACTATCTGAACAATTTCACGTTTTCACGGATTTTCTTACCGTAGCCAATGGAAGAGCAGCATACGGCACTCCAACCACGGCGTCAAAGTGGATGCCTTCCTTCTGGATTCTCTGCACGATCGCCGTAGCAGCGAGTCTCTGAAATCATTGAAGAAATGATCAGAACCGAAACTCGCACCAAGATCCTGGGATTGGAGATGAGCTGACGAAGATCGATGTAGATCGGCGTGCGTTGTCCACTCTTCAGCTTGAAGTCGCCGAGACGGAAGACCTGAAAAGCGATTTCTTGCTACAGTATTCAAGGATTATGGCTTTCACCTTGAGCTCATCGAATTCGGTGAAGATCTCCGGCAAAGTGATCTCGTGCTCGGCAACGGCCGTCGGGGTGTGCGTCGAGTTGTTCGCGCCCATTTTTGGTGCTGATTCTGAAGAGAACGAATTTGAATAAGATTCAGTGAAATGAAATACGCGATACGAAACGAAGCGAGCAATATGACCTAAGCGGAGGCGAATAAATTTTGCAAATCGTTCAAGTTTCAGAAACGTCGGATTTCTCACACAAAGTGTCGCGGCCAATGGTGTCATGGAACGCTGCCAGACTTTCTATTCGTTTGAGTTTCGAATTGAAGACATTGCTCTTCGTGGATGCGTTCTTGTCACCCGCACCGACATGAGGAAAAACCGAGTTCGAGAAGCGCACGACTAGCAGATGACGGCACGTGCGAGATCATTGATACACACCGCTCCCCCCCCCCCCTTCTCTTCCCTTCTTCACGTGACGATTCAGTGGGGGAGACAACAGAGGTCGGCCGGGGTTTCCCTCTCTTCTCCCGCAATCACGAGTTTGTTTGCACAGTTGTAGGTTTCAGCACCAATATTTTGGCTCAACAAGGTTTCATCTGGACTAGCTCAGGATTGGCATCCTTCAAAACAGTGATTATGGACAGGGGCAACTATGCGAATCAAGAGCAATGAAGTTTTCAGATGTTTCAAGTGATGCTTTTAATGATGAACTTAGAGCATGGCCGCTCTCGAAGGTGATGATTGGGTAAACAACAAAAAGAGAAATTTCTCTTGCTGTTTCTCATCTGATAAACAAAATGACATCAGACTTTTCAAGATCTGCGTTTCATGATCAGTTCTTCACCACAGGGGTTGGAGCAATTGGAGTATCTGGAAAGTCTCGCTCCCTCAAAAGACAATTCCATCCCGATAAGGAACCAACCATGACGTCAGCATGGCAATTTCCAAAAGCGGCAAGGCAACCCCCGCGGGGGCTCCTCTCCACGAGACCGCCAAAGACGCGTTCAAAAGGCGAAGAAGAGGGACGCGCGACGACGAGCGTTTCCCCGCAATCCGTGTCGAATTGGAGAACGACTCGGCAAAAAAAGATGAAGACGTCACACTTTGTGAAGAAAA
This sequence comes from Poikilolaimus oxycercus, assembly GCA_034700245.1. Lineage (NCBI taxonomy): Eukaryota > Metazoa > Nematoda > Chromadorea > Rhabditida > Rhabditidae > Poikilolaimus > Poikilolaimus oxycercus. The sequence continues at coordinate 3,714 of JAQIXL010001060.1, forward strand.
AGTTCCCAGTGCACAGAACCTTCCTCTTCCCACTCAAAAGTTGCCTTTTATCAAACCCGTTTGGAGTCTAGAGGGCGAGGTTCCAAAATGCCATCACGACCTACAACTATTGAGCAACTTCACGTAAGTCCTAAAATCATCCAGCCAACAACTGCTCCCAATCACAAGTTAGGGTCAACTTCAAGGACGATGTGAAAGTCTTGCCGTTTGACCGATTGCCCAGACAGGTTCAACTGACTCTGCCGGTCTCTATCTTTCGAGGAGTCTAATCTTTCTCAGACTTAAACGTTTTGCCGACCGTCTGGATTTCGCGCCAAAACCCCGTTGTCTAGCAACGAGAAACCAGCCAATCAGAGAGCTTCAGGGTTGAAAAAGTGTCGAGAAGTTTTTAGGCCAGACAAAGTCTAAAATGGGAAAGCGCGTTCTTTGCAACGGCGGCTGTCAGACGCCGACGAAGAAAGACGCAGAGACGCGGCGCGTGCTGGTGGAATTTGAACTTTTCCTCCGTGGCAGACGGAATGCGCTAGGGCGCGCACCCGGTGTGGGCAATCTAGGCAGGAAGGGGCACTGGAAAGGCGCAGATTGCGAAGACAGAGGGGCTCTTCTCGAGGAAAAGCATGAGAAATGATGTTTGGAAGGGGAGGAAAGGGGACGAGAAAAACAGTTCTTCTCGATAGCGTTTTATCTGATCTTAAAGCGATCTGAGGAGAAGGAATTCCTCTGATGTGAGAAGAGAGGTCTCGGCCTTTAGTTTCATCGTGTGTTTTGACGAGAGGCGACGAACGCCCAGGCATCGAAGATCCCCATCGAGGCATTTGACAGGAGGAAAAACGCCGATGTACAGAGTCAAGGCTTAGAGTTTTCAGTAGGGAAAGAAATGTTATGATCAAAAGACCTTTTCAACTCTTAATGTTAGAAGTGAGCAGCCATAGCTTATGTTTTCAACGAATTAGCGGTACAAGATGAATTGAAAGAGTCTAGGCCAGTCGGAAAAGAGAAGAACTGAATGAATCGCCCTCGACATTCGCCCATTCTCCCGTGAGAACCCAAAGTAGCACAAGGTTGTTTTGAAACAGATCAGACATTCAAACGATGGGTGCAGCCTGTACATTGCTGTCTTTTCAACGCAATCTCTTTTACAAAAACCTGGAACCTATTAAGATGAACAAATCAGATAAGTGAAGTTCAAATGAAGAAGTCACAACATTCGGCTGGCAAGAAGAATTGAGTGCAATTTGAGCAAGAAATTTGGCCTGTCATCGAAACACAAATTGAAGCCTTGGACAAGTGGAGAAGAAGAGAAAAATTTATCATAGAGTGAGCATCGTGCTGCCATCTCAAAACGTTTTGTGCGAAGAGCAAAACATAAGTGCAAATGAAGTGCGATCTTTCTCGGCCAAGGTCCATCATCAGGGTGTGGGTGCAACGAAGATGAAAGCTGAATTATTAGTGCGTTGTATTATCTACGCTTGTTTGCGCCAGTCCTCGAGTGCCTGCCACTCTTTAGATCTACTACCTTCGATCCATAATACCCATTAGGTAAAGATGAGCGCCTTGTTGTTGGCAAAGTTCTCTGACGCCGATGCGTCCTCTCCGATGACTGGCGCGCTTTGTTTTTTTGTTGTGAAGAACAAAACATAGAAACAAATGCAGTGTGATCCTTTTTAACAAACGATCGAAGTTGTCAATGAAAAGAGCTTGTCGCGTCACTTGTGAATTCATTTATTGAGGAGCCGGATGCACACCTTCAACTAGAAATTCCATGCGCTCAATTTCGCAACGACTTGCAGAAACAGCAGTGTCATGCTAAACCTAAGACCGCAGGCTTTTATTGCTGGTTTCGTGTCTCCCGGCAGCTTGAAATTCTTTTAGTCGAAACAATGCTGGTACCTGGCAACAATAGCAGCGTTTCGCCATCACCTTCCACGGACAAAAAGGCCTGTTGCAGTAAAGCTTGCATTCACGGCACTCTAAATGCAAGAAATTATTTCTTTAAAAGCTGACTCCTCACCGCCGACCACTGTATGCAATACGCAATTTTCTCCCGGTGGGAGTTCATCTTTAAATTTCCACGCATTCGATGTTGACGAAATGAGAATAACAGTCAAAACGGAAATGAGAACTTTCATCGATCGACGAAGAGAGGTTTTGAGAAACGATCGGTCCCAGAAAGCGTCGAAGCAGTTATGAAACGAAAGTGACGTTATCGACACTTTTGAGTGGAACCAGAAGAAGAATGTCTGTCTCTATGTAGGTATTGACACCATCAGATGTCTCCGAGACTAATGTTGTGCCTGAAATTTTCATGATGGTCTCATGACAACCAATAAATTGTAAACGAAAAGGCTCTATGTACAATAGTTTTATGCTAACGTAGAGCTAATTTCACAACAAGAAAAAGTAGAACTTGACAATATGCCAAGAGTAACAGCCTGTAAATTCAGAGAACGATGAACCGCTCGAAGAGCTCCGATGGCGACTCGTTCTTGGTTGCAGCGGGGAGGAGAAGGGCCAAGTCGACCACAGAATTGATGACGAGGAAGAGAAGCATGATTGCAAGGCCAAGACGTTGAAAGAATGTCTTGCACTCAAGTGCCGTTTCGTTCTCCTACAATGCAAAGATTGCGGACAAAAGAAGAGCTCGCCTCGTTGTAGATATCGATCTCGTCGCAGATCTTTCGATGGCACTGGATGGCTGAGGTGATCGAAAGTGGCAAGGGTCGAAAGTGGCCAAGACGAGAGCGGCTCAAGGGGTTTCTAAACGAGTACATACGGATCGCAAGAAGGTAATGATGAACCTTGTGTTGCGAGTGAAGTTCTCGGGCGCCGATGTAGAGTCCTCTTCGAATTTTGATTCCCTGTTCTTCTTCTTCTCCTTCTCCTGCTTCTTCTTCTTCTCCTGCTTCTTCTCCTTCTCCTGCTTCTTCTCCTTCTCCTGCATCTTCTCCTCCTCCGGCATCTTCTCCTCCTCCTGCTTCTCGTTCTCCCGGAGAACAATTCGACGAAGCCAGATCCAAGGGACCACACTGTTCCCGCTCCCTCGTGCACAAGCGAATGCGATGATTATGATGGCCAAGACGAGTGTGATAATCGCGATCAATATTTCGGCGAGGACGAGTTTGGCTAAAATCGGAGAGGCGTATATTACAAAGTTCTGAGCTCACGCACCGAGGAGTGATCCATGCCTGAAGAATTTCGGCATGTCCGAGCCACCAAGACCGATGACAACTACCATAAACATTAGGACGCCGAGAAGGATTGTCACCTGCATGTTCGATGGTCCATATGAAACACGGAATCGCGGTGAGAGCAAACCTTTTCGATCACGCCACCTCCTGTGGTCAATCTGATGAACATCGTGATGATGTGCAGTTTCGTGATGAGAATAAGCGGGATGATGACCATTCTTACGTAAAAGTCGGCGTAACGGTCAAGAGCCTAAAGAAATTGCGCATAGACAGTTATAGATTAGCAATACGGAACTTGCCAAAGCAAAAGCGTAGGCATTTTGTGGTGTTGGCTCGTTCCAGACTTCAAAGAATCTCACTGTCCAGTCGGCGCTTGCTGACTAATAAGAGTTATTAGTGGCAGATCAGTGTTTTTATGCCGACATACCGGGTTCTTGCCGGTGATGCTCGTGTGATGGAAGACCAAGTCCTGCGCTTTATATCGGGTCGACTCAAAAGAGACCCTGCACATCAATGTATCCCATGGAAAAGAGGCCAAGTCCGGCGCGCAGATGGCATTCAGTTCCTGAATTGAAACTTCTTCGGCAAGAACTTCTTATCACCTGCATGGTGTCCCACTCAACGTCGCCGTCCGAAGTGATGAAGGCGTTGCCCGTTGCGCTTCCACTGTCGATACTGAAATGGGCATATTCTCACAAAAAATCAATTAATAAAACTTCTTTTTCTACTTCTCCTCCCCTAATAATTACGCAAAATGTTTTCAATACGTCATGATGGCGTCAGCAGTCGGTCTCCAGATATTGATGGCGTCGACGGGGATCCGCTTCACGTCTCCGAAAGATGTTGAATTCCAGCCCAACCGAGCATCATTCCAACCCTGTAACAAATTAGGCCTTATTGAAAGTGCTCAATTCGAGCAGTCCAGTAAGTTGCGTATTTCATTATTGGACAGTTTGTTAGGAAGTACAAACGCATTTTACTGTTCTCGTGGCTAAAATTTAACAAAACCTTACAAACGATGTTGTAACCGTGGCTTTGAGTTGACCGTAATTCGAATCCTTAATGAACATTTAAGAGCTGTTTATTGAAGGTTCAGGCTAACCATCTCGGATACTTTGACGAGGCGAACCGTTACTTGCACCGAGACGGGTCCATCACCACGGGGTGTTGGCCTTTCGATCGTGAGCATCTGCCGGTTATTCTCAATTCGCATCTGCAGGGCCGTCTCCGGTCGTTGTGCGCCTATAACGACGTATTCTCTGTTAATTTATAAAGATCAATCTCACTGATTGTCTCGTTTATGCAGGTGACGCTTCCGAGAAGAACCGCCAAGATCGCTGCTAATTGAAAGCAGAACATCTTCAAAGGTTAGGCAATGAGGTCAACTAAAATTAAAACCTCTATCTCGAAAGATGAGAGAAAAGGAGGAAGTTTCTGTTGGAGCCGAGAAGAGCATGATACTCCCTTGACGCTTCCCCTTTTATGCAACGGTAGAGGAACAAATCTGACGTCGATGTGCGTTGATCCATTAGTCAACGTTTTCCAGGCGAACTGCAGAAGACGAGCTGACTCAAGTGAAAGACGTTGCAAAATGACGAAAGGGTTCTATACCGAATACATACACATGTCAAACGTTCTTTGATGCTAACAATAAACATAACGTTTCCTCGGAAGGCACGTAGACAAACCCAAACAATGAAATCATTCTAACGTCCCATGTTTGATCAGGATGCGCTGCAAGTGCTCGATGCACGGAAGTTTTTCGAGGAGTTGACAAGCACTTGCTTGACTTGCAGTACGACTTGTAGTAACGGCCCGTTTCCGATGTGGCTTTTCAGTCTCTTTTAATCTGATTTGGTTCAATTCTGTTGACCGGCACTCTGGGCCTTAACCAGAACCGAGTCGCCATCGGCGCTCTGTCGGCGGTTAATAACCCTTGTCGAGCACTTTGAACAAAGCGAGACGCGACGGGTCTCCGAATCTCAGGGAAGGCTATCTTAGCTCTCGATAGTGGGATGGTCGTTCTCCTCTCGTCAGATGCTAGGGGCATGGCTGGTTTTCACGGAAAAGTGTCGCTAGCTTCACCGTCGTGCCGTAACTCCCTCGACACTTTCTCACAACGATCGCGTCTCGAAGTCTCTTCTTTTCTTTTTCGATGAATGCTCTACTGCTTATTATGACCATTCTCATCACTTGGTCTGTTTCGAATGCGTGGGAAGAGGACTGGCCACCGGAAATGAAGTGCGAATTGAAGGCAATGGTGACCGGTGAGGAAGCAGTTTCAATGCGAGAAAATGTGCGTTTAGAATGTCGCGAATGTATACACTACATTCTCTATTGCAAGAGTGCTACACCATTTTGCCCTTGGACGCCGATGTTGAAACGCTGCTATTGCTGCCTATCGAAATAACATTCAAACACTGAAATAAAAGAACTTAAGCTGGTGTTTAGCGGCAGCTCCTCAAGCGGGGGGCTAAGAAGATCAATCGGCCTCCCACCTAGGCGTGAATAAGCTTAATCAGCTAAAATAAGCCTAGGTGGGGACCTGGTGGGAGGAACCCGAATATTCAGACTACCCGCAGGTAAATTGACGTTAGTGCAAAATGGCTCATGTTCGTCGTCATCGGTTAGACCCATGCTGTAATGTCTTCCTCAAATCTCTTCCACAGACTTTATCGACACGTCCTAACTTCTGAGCAGAATCCCTAGTCTACGAAACAACAATGAAAGCCAACGTTGAGGTGCAATAATCAAGAACCAACGAGGAGAAAAGAAAACAACATGAATGAAGAAAGCTCGAACCCGATAGCTGTGAGCTTCAAGACTCTTGAAGTCGCTCAGTCCCTGGCCGGCGGGATGGGATAGCTCTTCGGGATGGCTCGCCACTCTTTCTCCGTCCTCTTGTAGATGATCTGTCGAGTGAAATGACCGAGCTTCTGCGTGTTGCGCATCTCCTTCACACCGGCGCGCTCCGGCGGCGGCTTCAGCAACTCGTCCAGGTTACACTCGGGCGCTTTCTAGAAGATAAATCAGCTTGAATCTCGAAAGAAAACCCAAACCTCTTTAGGGAAATGTTGATCAAGACGTTCGTAGACGGGTCCGTCGATGTCGACGAGGTGAACGTGGAGCATGTCGAGGTCGTTCTGGAGGACGGTCTGCAGCTTGAACCTCGACTCGCGTGGTAGATGCGTTCGGAAGAGGAAGTAACTGAACAGAGATTATTGAGAAGAAGGCAAATCGCCTACTTGCTGGCATAGACGGGCTCCTTGCTCTGCTTGGCGATACGCTTGTAGGGCAGATCGCGATGGCCGAGCGACTCGACTTTCTGCAAGAACAATTGTTGTGAACTTGAAATGGAAGACAAAACGCAAACAGAATAAAAAATGGCACCACTAAAGAAAGCACAGCCGAAACGGACCTCAATGACGGCGCCGTGATCGAAAAGAGTGTTGCCCGTTCGCGTCAACGTCTTGATCAGATCGACCTGGAAGCAAAATCGTTTGTTTCCGTAAGAAAAACGCAGAAGCACAAGAAAAGAAGTGAAGACGCACCTTTGACATCGATCGAGTGATGAGCGAGACCTCGAAGAGCGGCATTCTTGCCGCTGATACTTCTGAAACACAGAGAAATAAGCATGAAACAAAAGAAAAGTAAGAAACGATAGCAAGAAAGAGAACGACAAAAAATTCGACGGCTAGCAAAAGTTTGTCGAGCGAAACGTAGCGAGGAACTTCGGACCACGAAAATGCGCGAGCCAAAGGGAGACAATTGAAAGAGGCAGCAAGATGCTTGACTGCGTGCTCTCTACTTTTCTGACATTCATCAAAGCCGTAAAGCTTACAGAAGATATTCCCTAAATCACACACCAAAATCAAAAAAGCGATTGTTGCAGGACTTTGCTCAACTCTGTGAAACGCACCAAATGTCGTCAAATGCGATGACTGCATCTGATTCCGCGAAACTTCCTATGGCGACTAGATTCAATGCCAGTACGACTCCACTCTTTCTATCTCTTAGCCTTCGAAACAGACCAATAATAATGGCATTTTTATCCATCAATAATAAAACACGTCGATCGCCAGTATAAATAAATGTGAACAAGGGACGGAAGACGAGTGTGAAGAAATCAAAGAATTGAAAAGCCGCTAGTCTTACGGTAGTTGGTTTTATCCAGAGAAGAACGAAGAGAAACGGGTTTACAAGACACATGAAATATCTCAAAGAACGACGCGGAGAATAATCAAGTCAGATCGTCGCTTACAAGTTTGAAAAAGAAAAATGAACAAAAATAATAATTGGACGAAGACTCAGACCTCGAGAAAGGGGTGAAGGGGATGAAACTGCTCGTTCCATAACGATCTGAAGCGAAAAAAGAAAAAACGCAAAAAATAAAAAAAAATAACGAGACACGTCTTTCGCAAAATTCTTCACGGGCTCGAACCGCTCAAAAGTATTCCGCTCGCAAAAGAAAACTAACGACGAGATGCTACTGTAATCCACAAGAAACAGAGAAATACTAAAAGATTATGTGAAGAAGACAGAAAAGCTGAAAAAAGGAGGATAAGTGGCATTGATGAAAGGAACAAAAAGTCCGCACCTCACTGAGAGGGAACTTCAGAAAAAAACATTTTCGAGGCCGGCATCTTCAGAATAAAATTCAACACATCGAGATCACTAAGTGCTTTTTCAACACGAAGAAAAATTATCGTTTGAGGAGTTCTACGGCAGAGGATGAAAAAGAAGGAGGTGATTGGAATATTTTCTCATGTTGTTACCGTATCTCAAGCTACCGTAATAACAATGGAGGAGAGAGGTTCTAACCTGAAGACTCAAATTCCAGTTTGAAGAGGAGGAGAACAATGGGATAAGAGGAGCGCGGTCTTTCTGTGTGTATCTTCAGAAGACTTCAAAAATATGAACACTGAGGAAAAACGATTCTTCCAGACTTCAACAACGTAAAAGTCAATTGTAAGACGTTCTCATAAGATTGTGAAAAAAAATTAGAGGAAAAAGGCGCGGTATCCAATAATTCGCTTTAGTAGAGTTGCAACCTAGCGATTAAAAAATAAACAAGCGGTAATAATAATAGCCTGCAACCTATAGCGGCCAGGATGGAAAAATAATGGAGTCCGTCATTCGCCGGGACGAAGAAAGGATGAAGAAGAAGAATATGACAACTTCAGAGACTCACGCTCCCAGTATCCCAACAAGTGGTCTCTCTTTCTCATTCGTGAACATTCCAGGCTCAGGTACGTTTCAAGAGGGTTGCATTTCGAGCAAAGGAGAAAAATGCTATTGTGAACAAAGAAAACAACACAGGGTTTCATGTGAGGCTCAGAAGGGTGAAAAAATGGAACCGGATTCAAACCCCCTCGGCCTAGTTTTTTCTTAGAAACACAAAACATGAAGAATAAGCACAAAGTTCAAGAAATGCCAATTGAATAAATAAAGAGCACACAGAGACAACATTTGTTGCTTTGAAATACGTCGCGGGTTTTTTTTAACGAAGGCGGAGGGATTGTGTTGTTTCTGAAGGAATCAGCTTGAAGTTGAAGATAGTGGAGGTGTTGAGGTTCTTCAAGACATCGGAATTGAGCCTTCGTAGGAGAAGCGGGGATGCGCGTTGAATGGCGGCATCTCACCCATGATAATAGCCTGAAAACATTTGAAACAAATCGTTGTTGCTTGTTGCTTGTTTTCAAATTTAGCTTCGCACACGGCCGGTGAATTAGAGACGCTTTAGTGTGGTTTCAATTGGTTACTCTTCGAAACGCAGATTTTGATCTGACCGCTCAAAATGTTCAAATGCGCTAAGGTCACGAAACGATGTGTCGAGATGTGTTCACCAAAGAAGATCTTACGAAACTCATGACATTATAGCACTTGGTCCTTGGCAAATTGCAAAAATTTTACAATTCGACAATTGACAAGACATGCATTGCCCATCTAACGGTTGTAGACTCAACTCGATACGGTGAAACCAATTTTTTATCAAAATTCCTTTCGTAGCCATCCCGAAGATTGATTGTCAGCTCAATCTCAGACTTCCCAAGTTTCGAATTCCTGAAACTCACCTGAATGAGCCACTCGGAGGAGACGACGGCGCCGCCTTGCTTGCGAACCGCGTCGACGATCTGCGGCGTCACTGTGGCATCCGTGATCAGCACATTCACACCGCCTTCATCTGCAATTATTGTCTCAAAACTCCTCTACCAAACAAGAAAGATTGCTGAAACGTACCAAGGCCGTGAACTACCGTAGCACCTAGAAGCTGAACAATGGGCTCCCAGATCTTCTCGAAGGAGATCGCCTGAAAGAGTTAGTTAGAGTAGTTGTTGCAACCTTTCTTGAGTCGGACTGCGAGGAGATCCAGATACGCTGGCCACTGAGGAGAACGCTCGGGTTTCTTGGTCTGTAACCGTGAACGTCAACGTATTATTTCCAACTTCTCATTATTCAACTATTCGGAAGTTGAAACTTACAGAGGATAAAGCTTGTTGTCGATGAGCGAGTAACCGCCATGGAGGAGGTAGTCGGGGTAGGGTAGAAGCTTCTCCTAGAAAGCCCATTTGCAACTTGAAACCTATCTCTAACCTGGTCAACACAATCAATGATCCACTTATTGGACACGCAGGGCATTGACCGTGCCATCGCCGCCAGGTACTTGTGGGTACGATAGTGAGTGTCCGAGATCAAGAAGGCGTTCGCATCCCGAGGAATATTCTGAAAAAGTTAATCTTTACTTGACATTTACTCGATTTGAAACATACCCGATCTGGGAGCCCTCTAGTCGAATAAACCTCTCTACATTTTGGCGGGAGCTGCTACTGCGGGGAAGGGGGCGTTGCGGGCAAAAGATGAAACGTAGGTGGGACGGGGTGCTGGCGCAAACGGAACAGAGAGGGTGCCCAGTGCTCCACAAGCTGTGTGATACGGGCGTGTGATTGTGTGAAGGAAGGACTCTTCGAGGGGGAAAAGAGAGAGAGAGAAGTGTGTGCTGGTGCCAGCTTGTTACAACCTCTTCGGGAAGCCCCACTTCGTGATTCGTCCTTGGCAACAGTTGGAAGAGAAGCAGCAGAGACTCATGGGATGGAAAGCTTCAAAGCACTTTAGTTTCAGAAAATGTCGTTAGTCGATATTGAGGACCACTCATTCTGCATCATCGAGATGGACGCAAAATTTTTCACATTGGGCAATGTTTGAAGCTTAGAGAGAAACCGAACGACTGCTTTCCAGGGAACGAAGGTTTCATCATCTTACCAGGATATCATCGACGACTTCGCCACCACGTTCGACGATCCTCGAGCGGAGTTCGTTCTTCTTGAAGGGAATGGTGCCAGCGGGAAGATCTTGCAGCTGACGATTGGCTGAGGTCAACACGAAGACTTTGCCCGAGAAGAGACCGCGGGATCCTGAAGAAACTTCAATTTTAAAGGTCCAAGAGGAAAGAGTCAACCTCTCTCATCCTCCAAGTCAGTCTTAGAGGGAGTGGACTTGGTGGGCGTCTTCTTCGGGGTTCCCTTCTTGGGTGTCCCGGCAGCTGAGGAGGAAGGCGGCGGAGACTTGGCGTTCGGCGTGACGGCGGCAGTCTTTCCTCCACGTCCTCGACCCCTGAAAATGAGATTTGCAAAAAATCCGCGAAGTCACTGAACAGTTTGGCTTTGTAATCTTTTTTGAACAGCGCAAAACTTATGCCGTTTGTAGCTTTTTCATTGCTAGTTTTCAGTGAATTTTATCTACAACGTCTGGTTCGTCCACTATCGAATCAGAAAATGTTAAGAATGCTTTCCTGGCATCACGAAACGTAATCCAACTTCGGATTCTTTTGTAATTCTACAGTTGCTCCACATTTGTCGGTCATTCTTGCATGTTTTACTCGAAACTTATTGACAATCAGATTGCAACCGCCAGGGGTCTTTCGCACACTGCCAATGGTTTCGCAAGGAACTCCATTAAAGCTCAATGAAACACAAGTGATGCTCAACTTTCAACGTCTTTATGAGCAAGAAACCCGTGTCATTCAGCAAGACCTCATCTGTTGCCAACCATCAAATTTCTATCGAGAAACTTTTTCAATGATTTGTCTCAAAGTCCGAAAGAAATCAAATAGAACCACGAACCTTCCGGGTGTGGCCGAGGAGGCGGCGGGCGATTCGGCGGCGCCGCCGGTGCCGGTCGGCTTCGTGGAGCGTCGCGATCGCCTATCACCAGAGTCGGCAATGTTGTCTGCAAGAGTACACCTTTCTTATCTTATTTTTTCTGCTACGTAAGCGTCATCTTTAACCTTTTCAGAGTTGGACTCGAGAAATAACGTTGACAATAACTCTTACCAGTAATGATCTTGGATGCAAGAGCAGACTTGGAGTGAACATAGGCCTTGACGTGAGCTGCGAGGGCGGAGAGGAGAAGCTTGGTCCAGGGAAGTTCATGGCCTTCTCCGTCTTCGGTGCCAATGAGCTCAAACTTTCCAACCTAGAAGGTTTTCTTTACTTCAAGAGAGAGGCTTACCAGCCATTCCTTGGCACTGGCGGCGTTTGGTCCTCGCACAACGCGCGCCTCCCTGATGCGCTCGCCCTCGTTCATCAGAACCTGAAAAGTTGGCTTATTTTGAAGGACCCTCTAGAACCATCTTCGCAGTAATTTTTTGAGACAGAGTGAATAATTGAGACGGATAGAAAGCATGTGTCAAACAAGAAAAGAAAAATGGGAGAGAGAGAGCATACCTCTTTGTCAGCAGTGATTGCCGCCAGAGGAATGACTCCAGCTGGGGGAACTGCTCGAACCGCGCCGTCCTCGACGAACTTCACGTGGTAGCGACCGAGACCGTCACGGCTAAAAGACTTTCATATACAAAACAATGCTGATACCATCGGAACTTTTTTTGCTAGAGATAAATAATCGAACCTTCCACCGACATGAGCCGGATAGTACTCCTTGCCCCAAAGGGCGTAGACGCGAGCTCCTGGAACCAGCGGAGCGTGCTCGTCTCCTGGGTGATCTGCGGCCCATTGAGCCTCCGCGTCCAAAGATGGAACGGCGAGATCCTCTTGATGGACTCTCTTTGCAGCGCTCTCGCCTTCGGTCGGGGCATCACTGAAGGTGTTAGGCTGTCTCTCTAGAACTTACGATTTCCTCTTGCGACCACGAGGAGCTCCTCCCTTCGAAGCACGGCGCGACGAGTCCTCGTCCTCGTCCTCGAAGTCCATCGCGTCGTCTTCGTCATCGTGCTTTCGGCCACTGAAATGAGATGTCCAGCCAGCATTCACTAACAAGAGTGATTTTGAAAGAGAAATACATTCGACTACAAACTTATTTGAAAGTCTGATAATAGTATGAAGGCCAAAAACAAACCGCTTTCCGATGCTCTTTCTCTCAGCAGCCGCTCTCTTTCGGCCTCCCGGCGTCAGCTCGGTGAGACTCCTCTGGACCTTGCTCTGAGCAGGCAGCAAGTCGGGAAGATTGCCGATTCTCTGAAGAGAATCTCAACAAGCTGGTCTCTTACCTCGCTAGCACTCTTCTCAGTGTGCTCGTAGCTTGAAGAACCCTCAGGTTTGGATCGCCTTCCGACCTTTTGGAAGCGGATCTCGCTGAAGGACTTCTTCGCTCCCTAGAAGTGGAGGAGATGAAAGTACGGTAGCCTTCAAACCTCCAAGTTCTTGAGGGGAACAGGATGATTATCGAGATTGGCGAGACTGAAGGGGTCAGCCGGGTCATCGTCGTCTTGAGCTGCGGACTTGCGACCCTTGGCCGGGGCGGACTTCGCAGCGCCGCGAGGAGTTCGACCACGAGTCGGCGTCTTCAAATCTTCTTCGACTTCCTCCTCTTCCTCTTCTTCCTTCTTCTCCTCAGGCTCCTCCTTGGTGCGACGACCACGACCACGACGACCTTCTGAGGCGACCTCCTTCGGGCTGAAATGGAAAAGATTTCCTCGACGTCTTTCTTATCAAAAACAGTTTGTTCTTTCTTGTAGAAGCAGCGCGTGTGAAACCAAGTTCTACTTCTTCCTCTTTCCGTTGTCCCAAGCCACGTACATAACAGCTATCTGTTCTATGACCCTTAAAACTAATCACAGCTGAAACTTCGTTGATCAAAATATTCCAGTTTCGTTTCTTCTACGCCTATTTAATCTACACCTATTAATTTGCCCGCCATTCGTTTAACTTTGATCAATGCACGAAACACATACGCTGACTTGGGCGCTGACTGTGGTGGCTGCGGTTGGCCAGTCGACTTTGCGCGGGTCGAGCGGCGACGAGCTGGAGACTCCTCGGTCTCTTCCTTCTCTTCCTCTTTCTCCTCTTCTGCTTCTTCTTTGGGTGTCACTGCCTGCAAGCACTTTTGGTGTCACTGCAAGTTGTCGGTTCTTGCTTGGATTTTGATCGTAGATGGTAAGAATAAAAATCGAAGCCGAATTGAATAGAAACTATTGGCACCTTATCATAATTCTCTTGAAGCTCATGGAAACTCAAAAATAAGCTGACCTTTGCACGTCGTCCACGTCCACGAGGAGTCTTCTCCTCGACCTTGGGCTCTTCAACCTTCTCTTCTTCCTCGTGGTGCTCCTCTTCTTCTTCCTCCTTCTTGGTCTCTTTAGCCGCCGGGCGACCGCGACGTCCACGAGTCGATACAGGAGTTGAAGGCGTTGGGGCAGTGGCAACAGGCGTGCCACGCGAGCGTCCGCGTCTTCCGCCACGCTTCGTTTCCTCTTCAACGGTTTCCTAAAGATTTGCGAGTTTTAGCTGTTGAAAGAGACAACTTTGAGACTTGTCTATAAGAGTAAAACAGACCTCTTCTTTCTCGGGCTCCTCTTCTTGTTCCTCGGCGGCGGCCTCTTCAGCCTTGACTTCCTCCACCTTCTCCCTGGCTGGGCGTCCACGGCGTCCACGAGTGGGAGGGGTCTTCACCTCTTCTTCGACTTTCTCTTCGGCTTCTTCGGACTTCTCCTCTTCCTTTGGAGCCGAGCGACGGCCACGACCTCCACGAAGACTTCGAGGCTCAGGCTGAAAACGGAGGTTGTTGCTCTTTGTGGTTCGCTTGGTGGATGTCATTGAGAAGAAATTTCAAAGAGGTAATTCTGCTTTTCCAAAACGTACCTTCTCTTCTTCCTCAACTTCGGCAGGCTTGACCTCCTCCTTCGTGGAGCGGCGACCGCGACCACGGCGAGGAGTGGCCTCTTCGACCTTCTCCTCTTCTTCCTTTGCCTCTGGCTCCTCTTCCTTGGCCTCGGCGGGTTCCTCTTCATGAGATGGCGCTGAACGACGACCTCCACGAGGAGCTGTCTTCGGCGTCGGTGGGGCCTTTCTGAAAAGAATCCAGAAATGTTGGAAGGTCATTGACACGCACGTTCGAACAGATATTAGGAACCGTTTTGTAACCCATTTGAAGACTTTGCTTGGGAGGAAAAAAGCCCATCAAATTGTTTTGTTTAGACTCTTTCGTAGAAGACGAACCCTCGAATCCTACATAATGGAAAGCAAAATTGTTTCTTTGTCAGTTGTACAATACTACGTGGCAAAACTGAAGGGTGGCAAAAATTGATGTGACATTTTGTTTTCAAGAAAACTTCGGAACAGAAACTCACGCAGCTGCTGCACGTCCACGTCCGCGCTTCTTCGGCGGCTCTTCCTCAACGGCCTCCTCTTCCTCTTCGTGCTTCTCCTCAGGTTCTTCCTCCACTTTTTCTTCTTCTTTCTTCTCTTCCTCCTTCTCCTCCTCCTTCTCCTCTTCCTTCTCCTCTTCTTTCTCATCCTCGACATCTTTGGTCAGCGGCGAGGTGACCATCTTGATGCAGGGCTCCTCTTCCACTTCCTCCATTGGTTCATCAGCCTTCTCCTCTGGTTGCTCGGCCTCTTCAGGGGCTGGGTCTTCATGATCTTCAGGTTCTTCAGGTTCTTCTGAGTCCTTCGGTTCCTCAACGGTGGCCTCGCCTTCTGCTGCCTCTCCAGGAGTATCAGGGGAGACTTCTTCGAACACGATGTCTTCCTGAAGGAAAATCTTCTTCTTTTAAAATCTCAAACCTCTTGTTGCTCTTTGTCTGTTTCCTCTGATGTCTCGTGCTGCTCTGGTTCGTCTTCTTCCTTCTCATTCTCGGTCGTCTCTTTGGTGTCCTCTTCTTCTTCTTCTTCTTCCTCAACAACAGGAGGAGAGACCGGCTCGTCTTCCTCGGGAGTCTCGGAGTCGACCTCCTCGATGCTCTCAACGACTCGCGCCTCACCCGGCCCTTCGGGTGCCACGCCGGAGTCGTTGCTGTCAGCTTCCTGTAAAAGAGTGAAGTGAATAAGTTTCGATGTCTTGGTTAAGGGACAGGGCTTTTTATCTGTCAATTCGGAAACTCTGCGACTGGTTGAGTTTAGTATCAGACAGAGAGGAAAAGTTTCTAGCAAAGGCGTCACGACTAGTCAGTCCATTATGGCGCGGGAGTTTCTATGGTCGATGGGGATTCGTGAGTGAAATGCCTAAATTTCATCGATTAGAGGAAAAAAACGAGATAGAGAGTGTAATGATACGGCCTCTAGAAGATCCTTCACAAATATTGAAAACAAAATGTTTCGTGGCGATTACTGGTTTCGTTTCAAAGGTCTGGCTATACAAAGAGTATGAAGATTTGTGGATTCATGGGCTGGAAGACTCGGAATTCTAGACGAGAGCATTTCTTACCCAGCACGCTCATTTAACGAATTTTTGGAGAGAGAGAAAATTCTTGAGTGCGCATTGAGGCCAAAAAAATGGCGATATGTTACAATCGCTTGGTATGGTCTGGCATTTCGTTGTATAGACGTTAGTTGGAAGCTATTTTGGATAGCAGCAAAAAGATGTGCTTCATGGATAGACCCCAAAGGCTTGTTTCGCATTTTGAGAGCTCGCAAAGAAACGCAAAGTTGGGAAAGGAAAGGAAGCGAGCAGTGTTGATAATATTTTTTTTCTTGTCCTCGAGCTTTCGGACTCTAAATGCTGAGTTCCATGTGAGCAAGAGATGAGTTTCGAAAAAAATAATATCGTCTGCTCTTTGGGACCTGCGGCAGTGCTTGGGCGGTCCACCATGAAAACTCTATTTGAAGCGGAATCATTTGACGCAACAATCAATAGGATTCCCTCCTGACAATGACTGTTTTGGACATTTTGGGCTTGTGTTTCAGAGGGTGAAGTTTTTGTGACTGAAATGTATGTGCCAATCCGCGGAACTGAGAGTCTCCAATATCAACTGAAGGAAAAACGCCTTACCTCCGGCTCGGCCATCTCCACATCAGCAGCGAGATTCGGCTCTTCATGCTCTCGGCTTTCCTCGTCGTTAGTAGCTGAGTCGTCATTTGAAGGCTCGTCTCCCAGAGCCTGAAACTTATTTCATCCAGTTGTCTCCTTACTACTTCTTTGGATGAGCCGTCTTCCTCTGCTTCGTGATGCTCTTGTGACTCCTCTGCGTCGTCCTGGAAGCAAGTAAATGAGCTCATGTTCAAGAGTACGGTAAGAGGCTCATGAAAGTCTCAACTCACCTCATCCTTACTGCCGGCATCCTCACTCTCCTTCGAGACCTCGTCGTCGGCCTCTGCTGGCGGGTTGTTCGAAGGAGTGTCAATCTCTTCGGGGTCTTTAGGCGGGGCGGGAGCCTCCTCTTCTTCATCCTCTTCATTCTCTTGCGAGGAGGAGCCCTGGGAGGGGACTGTTGACGATTCAATCAAGGACTTACCTCTAGAAGAGCGGCACTCTTGCCGAAGAGATGGCCGCGACGAATGGGTTCCGGCTCGCCGTTGCCGTCGCCACTGAAAGTGATTATTTGACAGAAGTAAAACTTGTCGCAAGTCAAAGTCAAAAAGCGGTTTTGAAAATTTCTCGTCAGAAACGATCAGGAAGCATTCAAGCAATTTCAAGTTCATCAAGTTTCTCAGTGAAAACTTACTTGGAATAACTGGAAGTGGCAGCCGGGGCGCCGTTGCCGTTCACTTCGCCGGCGGGCGGGGATTCTGAAACAGTTTTGTTTTCTTTAAAGCGACAGAAAAAAACGAAATCTTGACTAAAACGTTTCTCTCGAAATCCTTCATGACTAAAACTGATTCTGGAACAGCATTCCTTCTTTATTTTTTCGAAAAACAAAACCAAAAAAAAATCCGGGCCAAAACACGCAGTCCACTTCTTATCAAGATGAAACTCACCACAAACTTCAGACATCTGAAGTTCTTCTGTGTTTTGTTGTTGCGACGTTGTGGCGTGAGCGACGTCGAAGTGTCAAGACAACTTCGAAGAGAGGACAAACGCGCCAAATCGCCGGATTGATCAATTCTCTCTCTGAAACGTATACGTGACGGGTTGGCGTTGATGGGGGGGGGGGGGGGGGGGGGAATTTA
>JAQIXL010001061.1:0-21236 GCA_034700245.1 Poikilolaimus oxycercus
GCGTAAAAAACTGCATTTTATGGTCCAGGTCCCGTTTCGAAAGCCCACACCGCCTAAGTGTCCTTCCCTTGTTAGTCGGGAGGGAGAAGGAAGCTCTAACGCGGAGTGGATTCATAGAAAAGGACGTGCCTTTTTGCCCTTCACAAGATTATGTGTTATTCCAGCAAGGGAAATCAGCTCACAATCAGACACTCGCATTCATTTCGGCCGTAGTAGTCACAGAAGCGCCTGCCACACTACGGAGAAAGACTCTTATCACTCTGACACGCGAAAGGCGGTCAACTATTCCAACTGGAACGCCAACGACTCCCCTCACTCCCCTCAAATGGCGATAAACCGCCTAGAAGCCCGCAACTAGTAGCCCGCAGCATTGCCGGCCATGTCGACCTTCTTCAATCTCCACTATCCACCGCCTTCCTTTCCACTGATCAACTCCTTTCAACCAACGTCATTTTCGGAGGCCACCAAGTCGGCTGCCTCGACGCAGAGGGAGCCAGCTCTCGTCCTCAAGGCAAAGTGGAAGAAACTGCAACAAAAAGCGGCTCTACTTGTTTACGAAGGCGACTTCGACATCGTTGATCTGTCTAAAAAGTGGGTTCTCTTTCTGTTGCAACAATTCCAAAGTTCAGATTCTTGGAATATCGCTGGCGACTCTTTCCAGCCATCATCGATGATTTTGGAGGGTATCTTAACATGTCAGCGTTTCCCATTGATCACAATCGTCTCGAAGAATACGTGAAGAGGCAAGTTGCCTCAAATTCTAAACATTAAGTTTAGTGCAAGTCTCATCGAGTGGCAATACGGCTCATGGAAGAAGGACTACATGCCACTCGTTCAGTTGACTCTCTCGAGCAAGGAAAAGATAGTCCGATCACAGCCTTCATCCTTCTCATTCAGGTTTCTCAATTAAGGGAAAGTACATTTATTCGATTTAGTGTGCTTGGCATTGCCCCATATCACCTTGAATATGCAGTCATCGAAGCGTCAGTTCACGTCCAAGGCAGAAGGTTCTTTGTAAATGTATTTCTATTCTTCTTGTTTTTAGCGAAATCTTCTACAATATAATCCCGGTGCAGAAGCAAGGTCACATCAAGAGAGAGGCGCGTGCACCAATCATCCTCAAAGTGCCTACCCAAAGCGGTAGTGGAGCGCAGAAGCTTGTCATTGCTGGCGCTTGGAATCCCGCAGCGAAGGAATACTGCGAATTTCTCAAGGACTTCTCTCTGGAGGGGATTAATGACTGGAAGAAAACTGAAACGCTTGCCGCCTTCAGAGGACAGGACAATGCCCTCAAGGTCAACTTTTTCGATGTGGTCTGTCGCTTTCTTTTTCTTTCACAATAGTTCAGAGAATGGAGAAGAACGGCAGCAATCGACTTCCAAGAATCGAGAACAGTTACATTCGCGTCACGGCACATTTGAAGTTTCCTATCTCGCCGCAGGTCATCACTGTAGTGAGTATCAACGAAGAAGACGTAGTAAGAGAGATAGACGGAGACGTCAAACCCGTTCCTCATCAGTCCTGGCAAGGAGCAAGAGAAGGATCCAGAATGTTATCTCTCCCGCGCCTGGAATTTCCTTCATGGAGTTGAAGACGTGCTGGAAAGCGTTGAATCACCTTTTCCCCAATACAACAACGACGATCGAAAGCTTCCATGGGGCGTAGTAAAGGAATTCCTTCGAGGGTCACTCAAGGCTCGCCGCCTTGAAACTCGTTTTCTCGATGATCCGGTAAGTAAGATCTTGCAGAGAGAATCCCTCGTAGGAACTTCGAGTTATTCAATGCAAACTCTTCCTTCCTCGATACGACGAAGGCCAAAACATGGACATGCTCTTCTTTGGCCGGTGAGTCTTGCATGCCCTTTGAAGAAAAAAGCAGAACCCCTGGTCCAAACATTAAACCGGTCACATCGCTGAGGAGATTTCGTGATCGCCTCCTTTCCGAGTTTGTTCTTGATGATACACCGGTCTCGCAGAAGGACCTCACGTCTCTGGTACAATCAGCATCTTCTCTATGAAGAAAAGCAGATGTGCACGAGTGTCGCCAGGCCGGGCGATGGAGAAGTGTACGTGCAGCCGGTGTGGCTTTGGCTGAACTCGGTCCTGCAATACATCTCGGATGCAAAGGTCCATGTGCTCGACAGCCACTCACCGAAATACGAGCTCATCGACCTTTTCAACAGAAGGTTTAACTAGATTGTCTGTTTCAAGGAAGAATTTGCTCATTAGATATTTGACGCTTGTCGATGATGTCTCTTCACGAAAGGTCTACAAGGAACTCTACAAGCAAGGCAAGGCCTACATTCTTCTCAGATTCTGTGAAGATGACGCTAATTTTCTGCTCATCTACATAACTGATCCTGACAGGTGATATCATTACTCAGGATTACCTTAAAGAACCATCGAAATGCCATTGGCGGATATCTATGCGTGGGAGGATGTGCTCAAGAAGAAGAACGGAATATATGACGTGCTCTGCTTGAAAGGGTGCATCGACTGCGATTTTCTTGTTCAACTGAAATGCAACAATCGTGATCCCTTCGTGGTACATGCAAGACCACCGGGGTCTCCTCCCACTCCAAGTAACATTCTCACCTATTCACCATATCTTCTTCCAACAGCGGAGTTTTACAATCCATCTTCATATGGTTATCCACACGCGTATCCACCGAAAGAAGTTTCGCCAGAGAATGACGAGGTTTCAATTGTTTGTCACAATATTTTAGGATTTCAGACGGTCGTGATCGAGGCGTCTTATGTCCGGCCCATCTCGGAGTATACCCCCAGCCTCAACGTTCATGTCGACAATATTTTCGGCCGACGAGAGCTACAGGAACAAACAAGCTCTTATCCAATCAGAAGGCGCATCGACTTGGAGACTGGCAGGACGGGTGAGTGGACAAGGAGAGAAGATGTAGAGAAATAGACGACGAGACGACGGAGACGATTCGACGACCATTATCACTGAGTTCACAGCGCGCTTATCGATGGCTGATTGATATTCGCGCTGGTTTCTCTGTCAATTTTTAACCGTTTGAGTGTACAATGCAAGCAACACATTCCAGCCGATAAGGTAGACGGATGCGGAACAGTAGAGTGGCCCGGAACCCCTTGCCGTTCCGTTCGGCTTCCTGCCAGTATCCCTTCTATCTTTTGTTTGTTTCCTCACGATTTCTTATGTTATTTTGTGTATTTCTCCGTTTATCTTTGCGTCCTCCTCTTTCACGTGCAGAAAGAAGCGGCCATCCACACTTCACATGACTACGACCAAGACGGTACGATACCGTTCAAAACAATGAATGAGCAGCACAGCAAAAACGCCACGCTATAAAAAAACCGTTGTCATCGATTTCGCTTGAAAGTGCATAGGATCGATCGAGGCCCTCGCCCGACCAATCAAAAACATTCGTCGCTAGTTGTTTAATTCAATGTCTCTCTCCACTGTTATATTTCTCCTATTATCTAACAATTCCTTGCTTTCGGTATAATATTTTCTGTACACAACGAGCAGGATATATGATGTGGTCAAGCTAATTTCATGTTATTCTTTCTTTGAAAGACAAACCACCCAGATGCTCTGCCATGTGTGGCTGCTTCAATCCTTCCGTCATGGGGCCGAGAGATAAGGGTCATTCGAGACACCCTTGCTCTTTCCCTTCCAAGTGTCACCATGGACAGCCGCTCCGCAGTCCCTTCTCGCCAACACTACTCTTGCTTTGGACAAATACATTCGGAGGTTCGCCTTTGTGAAAGCAATTCGTATTTTTAGAATGCACTCATCATAACATTGATAGTGTACGTCTTCTTCATCGTCATAACGTTTCTGCCCATCGATCAGCAACCAATTCCTGGCTATCCTTCGGCACCACCGCCGTTAGAAATACGCATTATTGGTATCATTGTTCGTAATTTCACACCTGCACGCATTTATTGACAACTTTACAGCTTCTCTTTGTGTTGCCATTAATATCAGGAATTATCGCCCGCATTGTCCGATATCATCACGCGCTCATCCCTTTGTGGATCTCCTTGGCAAGTCTCGAAACTGAGAACAATTGCCTTTTAGTGTTTCGCTCGTCTCTCGGCGCTCATTCTTGTTATCGGTCCTTATTATGAAATCAACGATGGCAAGCTAACACCAACAAAGGAAACATGTTTGAACTTTTGTAAAAACTATTTTTTCAGATATTCTGATGCTCGCATCTTTGTTGTTCGTCTTCTTCTTCACGTGGCAGCTGAGCGTGGTTTGTCGTTGCTACAATTACTACAAAGTGCTCAAGCAGGAACGTGGCAGAAACGTAACGATTTTGATGTGCTTTCTGACTTTTTTCAGTCTGAGGAAGGCTATGAGCAGATCTACAACGAGGTGTGATCACTTTACGTCACACGTATCACGGTCGGAACTTTGGAATGTTTTTGATTTAAGCTTCTCCGTTCAGTGAACATTCATTTTCCAACGTTTAAAACGTTTTTAAAGATTTGCCGAATTACTTTGTCGCAGTAAATCTTTCTGAAAATGATCAAGTTGTTTTAAATGGGCACAATTACCGTTGGTCTAATTGCGCAAAAGCACTTTGTTTGATTGGGTGAAAGGTGACTAGTGAATCGTTGTAAAATTGAGGCCACAGGCGCCGCTCATCCGCGCTGTTTAGCCATGCTGCTCTGCCGTCAACTTCAAGGCTGCAAGAAGTTTAGAACATTCAAACACGTGGGCTCTTTTGATCGGCACAACACTAAACTTACGAGTGGAAAGGCACCGTCTGAAGATATTTATTCATCGCAATTTCATGAAAAACCTAAACAAAGCATTGTTTGTTGCCATTTTCGGTACCTCAAATTTCCAAAAGAAGTCCATAAGTTCTCGAAAATAGCCGACATTCGCCGAGGGAATGTAATAAAAGTCGCTATGCGACCAGCCTCCAAGCTAATTTTAAATGTTGTTGTTTAATTTTGCAAACCTTAACGAGATGCTCCGCCATTGTTTCGTTAAGCCCTCTGAAATGTCTCAGCTGAAGACAAAAATAGGCTCGAAATATACTGCATACGCCGTCTTCGTAGCTTGAAGCTAGCTGCTGCAGGTTGATATCGGTTTTCAAAAACTTCCACAAATCATTTCTTGCGCGTTTCAGAGTTCCCTTCAAAGATATTTGATTTCACTTTTGGCATGTCGAACCATTCCGTATTTATCGCTGTACCAGCCTTTTCGACCAGAGTTACGAATTTTTCCTTCGTGCACTGTGACTGAGAGGTCGAGAGGATGCCAAAAATTAAACACAGCATCGTCAGCGATAATAAAGTAGCCTTGAAATGACACCGTAAAATGATATAAAACTCGAAGCTTCGATATTGCGGAGTCTCAATTCCATCGCCTTGGCTGCGCATGCATAAGCGTTATAGCCTTTATTCATTTCCTGGGTGCTTAACTCGATGAAATTGAAGTTCGTCGGCGAATTTGGAAACGCGTCGTCTGTAACAACGCCTTGCTAACGATTGTCCTTGCTTACAGTTTAGTCTCGACTTCTCATACGATCCACAAAATATTGTGATAGCGAAAAATGGCGAATACGTTAGATACTGAAATAAATGCTCCATTACCGCAAACAAAACCTGCAAGGTCATGCTGCCATGAAGCGGATAATTGTTGGTGATTACGAGCGCCCTCTTCATATTGTTCGTGAATGCTTGATTAGTGCGAAATTTGTCAACCAAGCGAGCCTCCGATGGAAATGTAACATTTGCAAATTCGTGATTGGATTCCTGAAGAATTTCCTAGTTTGACAACGGCAATTGGAACCTGGCACCAATCGCTCAACTCTTCATAGGCTTTCAAGGCCTTTCTTGCGCGTGATAATGCCTGAAAACAAAATATTCTTTTGTTTATTTTCCTTTACAGGGTCTTGATTCGGACGAGTTCCTTCGAACGTAAGCCGAACGCTGTGGCAATGTGAATGACGAGGTGTCAAAAAGGTTTTCCAGGATCGACGATTTTCACGAATCGCAGGGAACGCGATGTTGAGACCCTTCAGATCTTCCAACCAAGCTCTGATCTAGTGCAAAGAAGAGGCAAGCCTAACCGAAGGTAGTCGACATCGGACTCGTTCCAAAAGCCGTTCATCATAAACGTTTCCGCCAATTCAACCATGCAATCGGGTATCGATTGGGAATGGCAGCTCCAATCGGTCAATATTTTCACTAGTCGACCGGTGCCGTTGTAAAGGGCTCTAAACATGCAGCGTTTCGACATAGACGAACTGTTCCTCTTCGAAATCTTTAATGTAGGAATGAGGATTACGTTTCTGGACCGCATTTGGTGGATAGAAACCAATTGTTTCGCCAGACAAGTGAAGAATCTACAAATTACAATAGCTTTGTCGAAAAAGGTTTGCAACCTTTTGCGCATAGTAGGAGCGCCAAATGTCCGTCACACGCGATGACACGGAAGCGGGGAGCCAAAGAGTGTGAAAAGCTCGCTGATGGAATAGCGTGTTTTGTGAATTCCATGGTGCTATCATACCTCCAAAAGCGATAAATGTTCAGCAGCATAGCACAATTTCTTACCTTTGGAAAGCACAATTGGAGGAGCATGAAGGCTAAACGTCTCATGAAGTCCTTCTATTGGATCAGCATTAATCAATCGAAAGACGGCATCCACGTCGGGATCCTAAACACTTCAAATGGAAAAGTGGTACAGCACTTTATGAACGAGTCCTTGCTGCACAGCTGGAGCTCGCATTGTTTTGCAGGTCTGCAGTTGGTTGTCTCGAATGAAGTTCTCCTTAAGGAATTTGCGCAGAATTTTTCAACCTTACATGGTAGTATTCGAGTGGGAAACCGCGCGGCCACATATCCTTCCTTCCGAAAAATGTATAGGGATTAAAGAGTAGACACCTGCACAATTCTCTTCCACAACAGCTTACGATAAATTGTCGGCAGCTTCACACTGTTGACTTGGAGTGCATCTAATCCCATTGATTGTTTCAGCGAAATCAAAACCTCGTAATCCCAAACCTAAACTTTGATGAAGGCATTGAATGAGACCATAGTATCATCTACCGTAAGGCATGTTGTCGTCATCCGTGTCATAGATCCACTCGGCGCCATTAGCTATGGCATAAAGATATCCGACGTTCTTCCTCGTGTAGCTCTTCCATGGCGTGTGCTCGAGTATTTTATAGCCCAGAGTCTTCTGTGCGAGATATTATAAGCGATGAGCATTCACTTGCCTGCTTCTCAATGCTGAGAAAGTGAACGTCATCCAGATGCCAATCCTTGGGCGTCTTCTCGTCGGCCACAACAACCAAAGTCCAGTCTGGAAGCTCGGCCAGAAGTTTCAACGCTTCTGTCGGAGGCGCGATGCTCGTGGTGACAATCCATTTGTTGGCTAGCATCGATGTGTTCATCTCAGTGGCAGCCTGGCTAAACGCAAATTTCAATGCAAAAATGTTTTCAGAAAAAAATTATGTGGAAGACTAACTTGCTCATGTTTCGAAGAAACAACGGATGGATGTTCGAAGTGGTCTCAAGAAGAAAAATGCATCGATATCCCAGAACTAGGACAGAAACTACTGTAAGAACGGTAGCATGCGCGTGAACCATCGCGCACAATGAAGAAGACACGGAAGACCGAAGAACCGAGGCAGTCAATCACATTCACCGATAACATCGGTCATTGGCCGTGTTCTAGGCGGAAGCAAGGAGGAGAGCAATTGGGCACATAATCCATTTTGATGGTGTCGTTATCGAAAGCCAGTTCGGGATCTACATGCCTGTGCCGATGTTCTTTCGATGCTCATCTGGCGAGCCGATGAATGGTCCTTACACTATTAAGAGAACTTCTCAACATCGGCCCTTGCTTTTTCTCATTTTGTCTGCGAGATTAAAATCAGTAAAGGTGTGAGTAGAATACACAGTTGCAAATTAATTTAATTTGTTTGTTTTTTATCGAACAATAGTTTTTTAACAGAAAACTGCAAATGGAAAGTTGGCAAAGCTTCAGAAATACAAGAAATCATTGATCGAGTGTCGTTCGCAGGTAATGAAAGAGGAATAGTCCTGCGTGGTGCCGACTGGTCTATCAATCGCAAGATGCAATGTCGCATCATCACTGTTTCGTCTCAGGGAAGCTCTATTTTGACTTGAATAGCGAATTCGTGCGGTTTGATCACTAATAAATTCTCGTAGAAGTTCTTGAGGTTGTGTTCGCCAGCAGGTGATGGGGTCGAAGCGGACAACCAAGTATCCGATATCCCTCTCGTTATTGCCCCATTGTCGAAGAAATTCTCCCACACCGCGAATGATTGCGAATTGAACGAGTGTCTCGACTTCACGAGCTGCAAGCCTCAAAAACTTTCCGTCATTCAAGGCACTGTTTGCAATCCTTCTGTCGGTGCAAATCCTCAGCTTATCAACTCGAAGAACGGCCGCATGTGTAAAGAAGTGTCCATTGAGAAATTTCTTCAATTATCACATCATCAACTGCTGGTAAACTCTCAAGAACATCGTAAAGTTATGTTTGATTGAAGCGCTCATAGTCCAAAAGCGGAAACCAGACGCGAAATGGGCTGCGTTTTGGTTGAATGTATCGAAAAGCTGTGAGACTCTTCGGAATGGTCAACATAATGGGTAAATTAGGGAGGGGAAGCGAAGAGCTCCCAAAGAAGGGGAAAAGAGGTGGAAACCTCTCGAGACCAGTTCACCACAGATTTCATCACCATTCTAACGACAGATGAACGCACTTCAAGGTTTTCAATGTTTTGCTTTTAACGCATCAAACACCGCACATTCATCACAGTCAACAAGGAGGGCTTTCAAAGCGTCTTGATAAGAGGTTTCACCAGCGTTCACGGCACGTCCCCTATTGCTTGCAGCCATGAGCGAAAGCGCCGCCGCGATTCCGTCGACCGATGAGCATCTCACTTGTTTCGGGCGAGTTCACGTCGAGGTTAATTGCTGAAGAAGAAAATTTTTCCAGAATGCCCTAATCGTCACACTCGTCATCTATTGCCTCAACATTGCCGCTTCATTATTGGAGTTAGTACAAAATGCGAAGCTCCACACTGCTCCGGTCCTTGCCGTGGCAATCACCATTGTCGTCGTTCGTCGTTTCAGCTCTTTGGCCCGTTAAAAGCTTTAGTTACTGGACGTCTTGCCACTTCTTTCGGGCATCTACGCTCGTCTGAAGCGATCATATCAGGCCCTTGTTCCTTTGTGGATCTCGCTGGTTAGACTCACTCTGATAAATCAACAACTGATTTAGTCTCTCAGTCTCGGACTGTCATTTGTTCTTGTTTTCGCCTCGATTTACGCCCTTTTCGATCGAACTATTGCTCCTGACGCATGGATGGCCGGTGAGATATATTCTTAATTGGCAATTGGATGTTTTGTGCAGTGTACGCGATGGTCTATTTCTTGCTTCTGAGTGCCTTCCTGGCTTGGCAGTTCACTGTCGCTCGAGGTTGCTACCGCTACTACAAATCCCTCAGCCAACAACCGGGCGAAAATGTAAGAACACGTACATTCTTCAAATGATATGAGATTTATAGGCGGAAAATGGCTACGAACGTCTTCACAATGAAGTTTAAGATTGACCCCTATTCGATAGTTTGCGGAGGATTTTTTGTTCTATTTTTGTTACTTTGATTACGTTCAAAATGTTTTTAAAATGTTTTGCTCAAAAATTGTAGTGAAATGAAGAGTAAACATTCTAGAGGATTTCAAGAACGAAGTTGTTGGCTGGCGGCAGAAGAATTCCGCCGAAAAGAGGAGTCGTGTCAAGGGGCGCATCCTTTGGAACTTTGATATGGAAATTCTGAAAGTATTTATCTTGAGTTCCCAAAAAAAACAATCTTACCTGCAAGAGTGCAACAAGACCGAGGAAGAGTTCGACCCTCGCCAGAGATTCACCAGCACATTGACGTTTACCCAAAGAGAAAGGCGCGAGACGATCCACTATCTCCTGCAGAAAAGACTTTCTAGATTCCAAGCTGCTAACCTTATTGAAAGTCTTTCCGTCCTTCTCAAGGAATCGTTCCGGCTTGAATTCACTTGCCTTGACAAAAGCAGGATCCGAATTGTGGATGGTGTTGATCATGGGTTGAACCTGAAGAGACCATTGTATGAAAGGAAAATGACACGCAAATACATACTTCTGTATTTGCCGGGATCTTGAACTTGCCCACGGCCGTGTCGACAGTAGTCTTGTGTGGCACGTTGAAGCTCAAGATATTGGCAACTCTGTAGCAAGAAGTTTTGTTTCAAGCAGTTCGCACCTTTGAAGTTCCATAATTGCAGCTGTTGTGTAAGGCATCTCGTTTCGGTGCTTGAGTGTTGCCTCAGCTTTCGTACCCACAACCTCGAAAATCTCTGCGCGAATTTTCTCCTGAAATCTTTGGCTAGGAAACGAAAGGTGTTTACCTGAACATCGGAATGCTTTGAGAGATAAATGCATCCCCATCGAAGAGTTGTGGACGTCGTCTCACTGCCAGCAACAAAGAAGTCAACGCAGACATTTTCAAGACGATCCATGACTTCAGTAGAATTTCCACGCTTTGCTATCCAGGCTTGGACAAATGTCTCCGGCTCTTTTCCAGGTTGATAATCCTTCAAGGTTCGAGCGATGTCGTCGCGAACGTGTTTGCGCATCTGAAATCATCAATGCTAGAGTGATCATGAAGTTCTGAGAAGACGATGAAAGAAGCATTGTTCACAGACCTTATCACGCTCCACAATGTATTGACCTACAGCGTTGTATCCTATCAATGGCAGCTTCTTGATCCATGGCATTCTAAGAAAAAAAAATGTGCCTGTGAGACGAAACCCTACCGTTCGCTCAGATGCGTCAAGGGCTTCATTCGCGGTCGTGAGAACAAGTCATTGAGTCGATCACAGAATTCTTTGAGACTAAAGCAAATTACCAAAGAGTGGAACGAACCGCTCGCAGTCGTGGTAGGAGTAGCTATAGCCGAAAAGAATTCGGTTGATGACGTTTGCCACAAGAAGCTGAAACCGTTGACAGCAAAAAAGGGGTGAAACCTGAAGCGGCCATCTCATTTCGACCGAGTTGTGATCAGGAAGGCTGCGGATATGATCCATGCACTCGTGAAGGGAAAGTCGGACCTGAGCAAGTTGTTTGACAGCATGAAGCCAACCTGCTCCTCCATAATGTTGCGGCCCATGCCGAAGTCGCGAAGGATTTGTAGCGAAAGTCGACGATCTTCCTTCCATTGTGCACCCTGAGCAAAAAGGTGCTTCTCGCTTTCTCGACAAAAAACCTCAGAGAAAATGACACCACCGTTGTCAACAACTTGGAAAAGAGCCTCGAAGAACTTTGGATTGCGACCGGCATAATCATCAGCTAAACGCTTCCCATAACATTTTGGTAATGCAAATGAACCTCGAGTAACCAACGCTTCGTGGATGTGTTCAAAGTCCTGAAGGTAAACGACGGGCTGCGGCTGCCAAACCGTGTAGACTGGCCCGTACTTCTCCTTGAACTTCGTCACATGGATGTGCATGTTGTGGAGCGGAATCTGGGTAAAACTATTTCCAAAGCTGAAGAAGCCGTCTCACCTCCAAGATGTTGCCGACAAGTGGCCATGGGCGAGGTCCAGGAGGATATTTCTTCACATTCTGGTAGAAGCTGAAGAGGTAAAAAGCAACGACAACGAAGAGAGCTGCTATAATAGCCAGCATGATCGCTCAGACACCCAACTGTTTGACAACTGACACGGTCTTTTATAAAGAACGAGGCGCAGAGAAAGGAGTAGGACGGGGTGGGGACCAGAAGAGAACTAGAAACCAGAGAGGAGCACCAACAAGTCCGAAACTACACGAATTAGATGGCCGTTATTGTGCAGAAGAACTAGAGGAAATTTTTGATGAACAAACTACTTATGCGCATGCATTGTCGCAAACACTGCGCAGATACGTCAAAATTAGTTGGACGAATGACTTTAGTATGAGCTGCTTGAAGTAACAGCCTGGACGACGGAGACTGTTCCGCTCTCAAGAGAGTACACACTGCGCGTTTTGTGCGATTTTGTGCCAGTTTTGATTTATTTTCTGCCAGGTGACAAGACGATTTCGTCAAAGAGCGAGGCAGCCTGGTAGAAAAAGTGATTCTTTCAAATAAATGAAAATTGCATGGCAATGGACGCTCACAGTCCCACAGTTTTAACCTTTATTTTGCTAAGGCGACGTCCGGATTGTGTATCGTCGTTCGCTGCTAGCACCCATTAACATAAAGACTTCCGTCAATCATCGACCCTGGCTACATATCCTGTGGTTCTGCGAAGTGCGCAAAAGAAAAAGAATTTTATAAGGCGTTAGTTTAGAAGCTTCAATTAAGAGCTTTTCAAAAACTGTTGTAGGAAAACGTTTTCCAAGAGCATACTCAGAGCCTTGAGAATAGAGAACATCTAGAAATTTAGAAAAGTCGAGAAGGTCTCGAGTTTTGCTCGTTGGTGTGCATCTAAGTCTCAGAGGTGGAAGCTCGAAAGAGTGAAGGAAGCAACCTGATAACGCCGAGGAATCGAACCACGAACCGGCGTGTCGGGTGGTTCACATTGCCCTTTCGCTCTCAGGCCATGCTTCTTTACTTCCTTTCCTCCATGGTCAACATCACATTTCAGCCCAATGTCCTCATCTTATTTGCTTGTTTTTCTCGTTCTCGCCACGACTTCGTTGGCGTGCGACCGCTTTCCGAACAACA
Organism: Poikilolaimus oxycercus; assembly: GCA_034700245.1. NCBI lineage: Eukaryota > Metazoa > Nematoda > Chromadorea > Rhabditida > Rhabditidae > Poikilolaimus > Poikilolaimus oxycercus. The sequence continues at coordinate 12,709 of JAQIXL010001061.1, forward strand.
CGGAGACCGTGATGAACTTTTGGCAATGCGATGACAACCCTATGAAGTTCTACAATGCTACACCACAGAATATGACCGGTAAATCACCCTCTGGAAAGGTTTCTAGAGAGTTCTCAGGCGACTACGAGTATCCGGTGCATCTTTCAACGGCGCTCATCGTCAAAGTCTTATCCGACGTCCCGTTTACCTCGCGTGCCGTGCGAGAGGACGACCGCATCTGGGCGTGGAATAACTGCGAGTGGGTCGAGATCCCCACACTCGGCATGCTGTGAGACTCTTTCTCCCTTGAGAAATGCTGAATCAGCTCGAATATGGACGGCTGTGGCGGAATTGCCTGCCCCATTCGTCAAGGTGCACAACAATGGCTGCGCGTGGAAATGGATTTTGACGAGTTCACCGGCGTCATCAACCTCTTGAAAGACGACTCCGCCTACCAGTTCGAGTATCGTCTCACGGACATTGACAGTGGTAACGTGGCAATGTGTTTCCGTTTGCAGGCTCGAATCTTTTTGCAATAGAGAAAGTAAAGGAATTCAATGTATTGTTCATTCAAACATCGGACGGAAGTTGAGCCACTTGAAAGGAATCAAGAGGGTTCAAGGGGCGCCCCTCTGCAATGGAAAGAGCACACATCCCCAACGCTGTCACGAACACATGTTTCGTTGAAACGCTGCAGGGGCGGCCTAGGCTCTTGGCATTATCAGGACGAAAGTAGAGAAGGAGAGCCGAAGTCTCGCCTCGGCACGTCGACTCTCATTCTGGGAAACTCCGTGACAAAACGCACAAAGCTTTCCGCGGGACTCGTGGAATTTCAGCATTTTCCTCCTCCCGCGGACCAAAAGTCCTCTCGACACTGCGGGCGCTCGGAGCTCTCTAAACAGCCGAAGCTCGGAACAAACACACCTCGGGTTTCTCGTCGTCAATAATTCCTCGGTGTTCACACATGGAAAGAAAAGAACGTCCATCACATGCTTCTTCCCTCTTCTCATGACGTTCTCAACACCCCGGCGTGCATATGTTTCAGGCTGATTCCTCCACTTCCGGGAACCCATTCCATCGGAACACTGTCGGGGTGTTGTTGAGCGTCGAGGACAAGAGAAGAAAAAAAGAGGGGAGCTGAAACGCAAACCGGTCGTGTATGCCCTCGTCGGCACTCTCGAATTTCCCTCGTCCTGGCTGCCGATGTCAGCACTTTGCCCCTCCTGCCCCTCCATCCATCCCCCGCTCATATTCATTGGCCCCATATAAACACTTCTTCGATGTTTGTGAGAGGAGCCATCCTTTGAGATGATGATGCTGTGGGAGGAGGCGTCTCTATTAGGAAGACTGGTGGAGGGAGGCACCCCGCAGCGAGGGGGACTGGTGTTGGAGGCGCGCAGGCGGGGAGAGGGGGAGGGAGAAGAAGGAGAGGGAGAGGCCGCCAACGGCAAAATCAATCGAAGTCTTCCTCTTCACTCCGCGCGTACGGCCGGCGTTCTGGGAACGTGCAGACCATTGGATTGGCCTCCTTCTCTTGGTGTCCTCAATTTCACCCGTCATAAATTGAAGTTGAATGATGTCGCGAAATGTTTGAAACATGGCGGTTCGCACCCTTGAAGAGAGCCGTCCTTTCTCTCTCCTTCTCCCCCCGCTTCCCGCTCCTTCTCGCACCGCGTTCGTTTTTATGACTTTCTAATGGCTCTCCCCCGGCGGCTCTTTTTCCAACGGGTCATCATGAGATCTTCTTTCGCAGCTCCTTGTCCCCCCCCCCTTCCGTCGTTCTCTCGCTGATTTTGCCAATTACGTCCTCGCAGACGCAGCTTCGTCCTAGGAGGAAAAGGTCTCTCCCCTTTTCTGCTCAGTCAAGCTGAAACGAAGGCTGTTAAGAAGAAGGGAAGAAGGAGAAGGAGAGCCCGCTGACGTTCGTTCCTTCAGCCACCGGTAACGCGATTTTCCACCTCGCAGAGTCCCGAGGGACTTCCTCGATCACGAGCTGCGTACTTTTCTGCAGATGCCGGCGGCGTCTTCGCGTCTTGTCACTGTTACAACAATCCTTGCTTCGAGTGTATGAAAAAGCGAAAGAAGAATAGCCATTCTCACTTCAACCTTCGCGCCCATTTTTCACTTTGCGCCAGTGTGATTTCATCACTTTCACCAGCTGCGCTTATAAAAGGCGTCGCATGACTCACAGTGGTTCTAGCCAACGCGGCATTGCTTTCCAGAGCCTTCGTGTTTCTTTGCTCGGGTTGGACTTCTCTCTCCTTCTGCTATGCGCATCCGGCCTTTTCCGCAAATGAGAGGCTTGTCGAAGAAGGCTTGCGGCAAGCCTTCGAGGCGGCTTTTTTTCGCCCACCTCCAGCTAAGCTCCTGTTGACATTTCCCGGGCCGTCCACGCATTTCGAAGAGCAAATCCACCCCCCTTGGAGGCGTCTGCTCGTGGAAATTCTGGAAGCTTTCTCGTTATTTTCGGTCTTCTAAGCGAACGGTTGAGATGGCCGGTCGTCCGGACCCCCCTCTAAGCACCTTTAGCCGTGTCTGCCTTTATCTTCCGCCCGTCACGGGACCTTCTTTGCTTCGTCGTTGACGTGTAGTCGTGGTCAATACGCCCCTCGACTTGTGGCGTGAGCCTGGAAAACAACTTCATTGCTGCTTTGACTTCAGACTTGACGATGGCTCCAGCACTCGACTCGCCCTTCTATCGCACATGTCTGGGACGCATCCACGTTCAGGTTTGTTGCTTCCAATTAAATTAATTGAAATTTTCTCATTACAGGATGCGTTGGTCATTGTGCTCGTTCTTCATTTCTTCAATGTTCTCTCGGCCATCGGCACCTACGTAAACCGCATTGACTCGGAGAACCTCGAGGCATCGCAGAATCGTCTCGGACTCCTGGTTCGTCTTCCTTCCTTTTTCGCCATATATCTCCAAGGCGCCTGGAGAAGTCCTCGCAATTCGTCGCATACATAAATCAGAAGGAGCACGGGGTTTACGATGAGAAAATTCACGCAAACGCTAGGGGAGATCCTGGCCTTTGGTGTCTCTCTGGTCGAATTCTCGAAACAAAGGTTATTCCTCGGCATTTCATCAGTTTCGTTGGCGTCATGGAAGAGAGACACGTATCAATTCTCTGTCAACACACAGCAAAAAGAGCTCTTCCCAAACAAACCCTTTTGTGCACGAAGGGCAGTCTGTCTCATCATGTTCTTTACAGTTGCTGCTCGTGACGGTCTTCGCCTCTGGCCTCTATGCGAAGGCTCGTCAGTCAGCCGGCGCCCTCGTGCCGATGCTCATCATCCTCGTACGTCTTGACCTTTAGTTTTTCTCTCTGATCTCTCTCTTTTCTCTTTTTCTCGCTTACGGCTTAACTTTGTAGGGATTCTCCTTCGGTTCGATGGTCGTCCTGACGGTGCTCGCCCTGGTGTCGATCTTTGTTGAGACTAATGGCTACACAGCGGAAGTGAAATGTTTGTCGCCTTCAACTGACATCAGTGTTTACATCCTTGTTGTTCAGTGTGGGCGACCCTCTTCGCGGTCATTCTCACGGCCTACGTGTACTGGCAATTCAAGGTCGTCCTCCGCGCCTTCAAATACTACAAAGAGCTCGCCAAGCAGCCCATCCTTATGACCGTAAGGGTCCACTAAAAACCCAGATAATATCCAGCTGCAGACCTTCGCCCCGGGCCAGATGTTCACCCCGCCGCCAGAATACGACAACCTGATGAATGCCGCTGCGGCCGAGGAGAAGAAGTTGCCCGTCGCATAGAGGGGAAAAACTTCTTCCAAGCCGATGTATTCTCTGCTGTACGTGTTGTCTCTTGACAGAGTCCTCCTTTAATCCGATGCATCTCGATTTTTCCAGTATATATTTTCATTCTTACTATTTATCATTCTTTGTAGCAATAAAGCGACAAAAAGATTTACAAAAAGTTTCAAAATATTGTGCAATGTTACGCACAAAAAAACACGCAGAAAAACCACGGAGGGTGGGTGACTTGGTGTCATCATCGCAACTATTGACGCGGGTGAGACGAGGAGGAGAAGAAGGAAGGAGAAGAGTTTTGACGCAAACAGAGACAGTGAAGACGAAACTAACCGGTCCCCCGTCGAATTATGTAAGGTGACTCAACTCCCGTTTGCACTTGTTCTCCGTGAAATAAAAGGAGGCGGCGGGTCGCGCGCGGTGACTGCGCGACCCGTCTCTCTCTTGACAAATGGACTGCCTCTGCTTTTCCTTCAAAGCTCATCGAACCTGCCTCGAGCAGATTCATGTTGCTGTGAGTTTTCTCTCATTTACAGTTTATAAAAGATCAGGATGCCGTCTACATGGTGTTTATGTTGTTCGTCATTGAAGCGGGCTTAGTCGCCGCTTTGCCATGGCTGCCGGAGCTTCAGCTTGGTCGTCTTCATCAAATCGTCTTCGCTGCTGGTGCTGTGGTATGTAAAGAAGCCCTTTCCTCTAATTAGTCAACGCTTTCAGTTGGGAGTCGCGATGACAGCTCTGGCGGTCTTTGGCTTGCGATGGAAGAAGCCGCACGCGATGTTGCCCCTCGTCGTTATGCACGTAAGTGGCCTTATTTGCACGATCAGCTGAGCGTCTTAGGGAATCCTGGCCGCAGGACTCATTTTCTTAAATGTCGAAGCAGTGACCGTCGTGGGATTCAAAGTCATTAGTAAGTCGTCATTCCTTCTTTCAATCAGACATTTCAAGTTATCGCCTTGGCTGCTGACGTCGTTCTGGCCTACTGCATTCTCTGGCAAGCCCTCGTGCTTCTCAATGCTTCTGCCTACGTCAGAAGTCAAATTCCGACTCCGCTGCCTATTGCTCCACCAAGAAAGAAGACGAAACAGCAGCCCATCTAGACCAGCTATTTGCAATGATCGTTGAATTGTTTATTGTTTACGATCTTGATCTGTTGCTATGTACATATTCACATCAATAAAGTACAACGTATTTATTCGGATTGTTTCAAGTTGAAATGCCGGTCTAATAGAACAGCAAAGAATGTGGATGTTGACGCGGGCGACAGCTCAGCACTAAAATTGCGTGAATCAGATGGAGTTAAGTGACCTCGAATCAAGTCTTTTGATGCGTTCTTCAACTCTCTCTGAGTGCTCGTAATGATTGCGGGTATAAAGATGGGCGCCACACCAACGACCAAGTCGTACAAGAAAGCGAATATCGCTCTAATTGTCATAGTACTGACAAAGCAACATTAACCACTAACTCTTTAAGAGGATCCGTTTTGAAAACCTTGTGAAGGAAGAAGAAGACGAGAGCGACTACAACCAAAACGGTCATCGCGATGAAAGCCCACAGGAAGGACATGTAAGAGTCGATGATTCGAGTCTCCTATAAGTGAAGTTCAATGGACGTCTTACATTAGACAGACCTTGGCGACTTCCCTCCACATCTTGATATCACGCATGTTCTGAAGTTGACGCTTGTGGTTTGGCAAGACCTTGAAAGTGACGTAGAGCATAATCTGAACTATCTTTCTGTTTCCAACTTAGACGCCTACCAAAAGGGCAAGAATCGTCTGTCCGACGATTGGCCAAGCGACATGAACCTTGTCAATTGTTTCTGACAATAAGAATTGTAAAATAGGTTTTGAAATTACCAGTAACTTCGAGCGAGAGCATAACGAAGGCAATAATCCACTGAAACCAAATGAACCCACGTGAACTCTCACAACTAGCACAATTCCAGAGATGACAAGCTTGTAGAAGACAACACCGTTGTAGGAACGTTCCCTTTTGTAAGCGACTCTTCTCTCCAGCGAAATGAGTACCATGTGAGAAGCAGCTAAATAGAAATTTTTCCGATCTAGAGCTTGTCAATACCGGCAAAGGTTGCGGCGTCTCGAGGAAAGAACCACCAGCGTCGGATGTTGTTGCCCGTGTAGAGCCAGACTGTGCAGGCGACAAGCGTCGAGAGTGTGGCAAGAATGAGAGTGCCGAGGAAGCTGGCGAAGAGCAGTATGAGATTCGGATGAAAGATATGGCGGTTTCTACACTTTTAATGGGCGTATCATGCGGTAAACGCACTTGTAAAGAAGATAAGAAAAGCTGATTGCCACATCCAAGGCCACAAGGCCAACGACGATTTCTCCAGAGTAGAAAATTGTCTTCCAAAACATAACTGTCGCTTTTGTTGAAGCATTCATCTCGAAGGACGGGAAATTGGAATTGGAAGGGGCAGAAATGCAAGAGCGGGAAGACGGATGTCTTGCGCATTCTCCTTCGCTTCTTTTGTTTCGTTCTTCTTGTAGCCGAAGTCGACGTTCCTTACTCATCAGCCCCCCCCCTTTTGTTTCGGGAAATTCTTTGCTTTTCATGAGTCGGCAGTGGCGAAAACAAATTAAATGCAAGAATCCGTTCTAAACAAATAATTGCTTCGAGAATTTGTTTCTCAAACGTGAATCCGAAGTTTTATTAGTGTTTATCCAAAGATGGCTCTCTCTTTCCCGCTGTCAACAAAGCGCCCAATCGATTGCTTTTCCTTCGCGCTCAAAGCGGCAAGGTCAACAGCATCGTTGACTGATAAGCCAGAGGCGGTCTTGTTCAAACCTTCGCTTCCCGCTCCTTTCTTCTTCCGATGAAATGGCCTTCAATACTTGCTGCGGATGCCTTCACGCTCGGGTAGAAATCATAGAAGATAATCAACCTTTAGCATGCCTTCATTTTTGTGATTGTGATCGCGATCATCAACTGGTTGTGGACGTTGTGGCATGACATCTGGAGTAAAAAATCGGTACCAACAGTACACATTATTGGACATTTTGTGAGTGCTTTCATGCCTTTCATCTGTTTCAGGGCACTATCCTCGCTATCCTTCTGGGAATAGTTGGAAGAGTCAGCGGTTGGGCCACACTCCTCATTCCAATCCTTATAGCGACGGTATTTTTGACAGACAAACTATTGGCTTAGGTCGGCCGTTTCTTCATTTACATTCTGTCTATGGTGCAAAATCTTGGCGATGTCTACTACGAAGGAAAAGAGGACGGGCTTGAATGCTTCTATACTCTGCTTGATCGCCCTGAGCGAGACCCTCATAAGCATGATCGAGGCAAGAATTTTCTCGAGAAGAATAATCGTTTGGCTTGAGTGATAATTCGTGCATATCACATCTTCGCCTTGCCTATTCATTGTTGGCTAGTGTGGACCGTGTTGCGAACCTACGTTTACTACAGTTTCCCCAAGAGTTTGAGAGATCTGCCGACAGAGACCGTGCGTTAATTGTCTCTTTCTTAAAGGTGGAAGAAAGATTTTCAGAACTCAAAACATCTTCGAACTCCACAGAAGCGCGTTGACGACTACGAACTAGAACCATCGGCGCCAATTTACGAACCTTCACCCCCTCGCCTCTATGATAGAGCATAGATCTTTACAAATGAAAAACTTTGTAAAACTTGACAGTGTCTCTCAGTTACAAAATATAAATCGAGCGAGCGACTTTGTGGTGATCCCTGAAGTCAGACGTTCCCTTGACTCTCAAACTATGCCGCTCGGTGAGAGAAAGGTGCCGAAAACATGGTCTTCGTGGTAGAAGAACGGGTTGTTGATGTCGAAAGGCATTGGAAACGCCGGCGGAACGGCATTGCTGCCGATGACCTTGGTGCTTTACGAACCTTGGCCTCAGAATGACTTCTGCACGTTCACCTCCTACTGCTGCCACTCGTATTTTACACGGTGAGAAATTGTAGACGAACAAGCAACCAATAATAGTCACCGTCAGGGTTTGCGTTAAACGGTTCAAATAACAGCCAGAATCTTCGACATAACTTTGCGAGAATTTTTGCCTGTTTATGCCAGGTTGCTGGTGACCAGAAAAGAACACTTTTTGTCCAAGGTCACTGCTCGAATGGAGCTCCGGGTAGCGCCGACCCCCCGCTGCCGCGGCGATTTCAAGGTCGGCGAGGCTGCCAACTTGTCGTTCCGAAATAGTTCCCTTTCTGTTCGGAACCACCACATCTTCGCTTCTTTCAGGCGAAGCACACAGAAGATGAACCAGCAGTTCGACGATGTCGAGAAGGCCGAACCCGATGGTGTTCCTCTTCTGTCGACCAGGACTCGTCCACTTCGGTATTTCAAGTTTGCTGCATGAAAAATAAGGGTCGTTTAGAATCGTTGCTGCGATGATGCTTGTATTGGGTCTCGTCCTCATCGGCTCTATCGGTGTCTCCGTCAAGCACTCGCCCTCCACAACAAGTCTCGAGAGCCCTCTGGATGACGAGACGATTCGAGATGTTCTCTTCAATGTTTCTGGAACCACTTGCGTCGCCTTCAGTGAGTTTTTAAGGCAAACATCTTTTACTTCAGATGAACTGAATCTAACAAGGACGATTCGCGTGCTGGACGAAGTTGCTCTTGCCCGAATCCGAAAAAAGATTGCTCGTCTCGACCGTGACAAGGCCATCTTCCGAGTTGATTCATTTTTCGAGTTTTATCTTCATCTAGATGAAGCGAGAATACAACTGCATGAGTGCCTCTTGCCGCCGGCAATGCGTGACCATAGGCGGCGAAGTTCCTCTGCCCGACTCCGAGCTGA
>JAQIXL010001062.1:0-21228 GCA_034700245.1 Poikilolaimus oxycercus
CGCCACAAAAGGATTAATGCTGTGCAAGAAAAGGCCTTTTGGAAGATGGGCACTTTTTGATCTACCCTGTGCCAAGAGCTGTGTTGAGAAGGTGCATGAATCAAAAAAACGTCTCATATAGCTCGCTGAGCTTCCGTATACGATCTCCATTTCCATATAGTGGAGTGGAAGAGAGTGGAAGGTGCAGGTCTAGTTCCTCGTACGGCTGAAGAGATGGGGTGAGTGGGGATGGTCGCCTTCTTCTTCTTCGGTGTGGCGTGCGTCGACGTCGCAACGAGGACATACAAGACCCGTCCCCTACATTAGTGGGTAATTGCGTGCTTCGGAGTGTGGAAAGGAGAGAGTGAGAGAGATTGAGGGGACGAACGACGAGGTGCTAGAAGGCCCTCTCTCTGTCTCTCCCTGTCTTGCACAAAGGCCATGAGGAGCCAGGCGTTGAGGGAGAAGTGCAGGGCCGATGACGGCGACACGCGGCACGAGCCGCGTTGAGCGCCCGGGCGCTGCTGTGTATGTCGGAGAGTGAGTGAGAGAGCGTGTGTGTGTAAAGTGATGCGACAAAGGAACCTCGGAAAGGGTCACGGCGAGGAGGAGCTCGAAGGTCGGGCGCGTCCCCCCACGACACACGAGGAGAGTGGCGATTGTGCAGGTGTTTCCCCGATTTCCCCCTCCTCCTCCTTCACCTCGACCGCGCACACGACCACCGTCGCGTCCATCTCCAAATAAACAGGCGAAGCGCGAGAATTAGCGCAGCGGGAAAGCACACAAACGCGGAAGGAGAAGAACGACGACGACGCCCGCCTCTCCGCACAGAGGAAGGCGACATGATCAGAACCGGACTGTCCAATTAGCGTATCGGCCGCGGCGCGAACATGCATGGCGACGAGGTCGCCTTCCTTCTTCTTGTTGACAGGCCGACGGCCCTCTTTGGGTTCAGAGTTCTTTGTCGGTCGGCCCCTGACGCATAGAGCCGAGAATATGTCTCGCTTTCAAAACGAACACACGCATGCCTAATTGCGGGCTTCGCGGACCTTCAGACACGTCTCCGTCCTCTCTCTCTCTCCCTTCTTCGTGTGCTTGGAAACGCCCGTGGGGAGAGGGGAGAGGAGGAGGATGGGACCCTGTTCTTTGGAGCCACTTTGCGGAGCGGCCCGCACAGCCACCGCACTGTAACTATTCAATGTCCATTGAATAAGACCAGAAGATCGACGACTGCCTCCACTCGCCTGCACACACATACACAGGACGTTGAGTACTTCCTCCTTTTGCTATAGTCGGGCGGCGCACGCGATGCCCTTCTCTTGCTTCAACGCGAGAGAGAGAGGAGAGAGAGGCGAAAATGGCAACTTCTCTCCCACTCTCGTCTTGCAAAAGTCGTCGCCGAGTCGAGACCCAAGTCTCACTTTACTGCTCCGGCAGAGCGCTCTCGCAAGACGCTAACGTGCTTGATTGGTCTCTCGTCGCCTCCTCCTCCTTCTCTCGCACTGGACTCCCGACACGCCTGTGTGCACTCCGTCGACGACGACGAGGAGCAGCGTCGGAATCTTCTTTCCTCTTCTCCTCTTCTTCCTCAGCGTGTGGAGCGCCTCGAATGAAATTACTGCAAAATTATTCTTGAAAGTTGTTGGAGAGAGCGGAGCGACGGCGTCGTCGGGCCTCCTCGTCTTCCTTCGTCGTTCTCGCCTCGCCTGCAGTGTTCACACGCCAATGGACGATTCGCAACGGACGGCTGGTCATGTGCTGGCGGCTGGTCGGTCTTCGAAGTGCCAACCGGGAACTTCGAAAGCGAGAGTGAGAGGGAGAGGCGTGGTGCTAATCGTGGTCTCGCCCGGTGCGATCAGCTGCTGCTCTCGGGGCCGCCGCCAGGGCCTTCACCGCCATCACACGGGGTGCGGGAGGCGCGGAACACACAAATCGTCCGCACCCACCTGATGTGACACACACGGACGCTCGCGCTTGCCAGCAAGCCAGCGAGAGGGCGTGTAAAAAGTGTCTGTCCGGGGCAGCGCCGAAGGGTTTTTTCTCTCTCTCTCTCCCGCAGCACACACAACAAATGCCCTTGGAACTTCTTTTAGTCAGGCCGAGTTCAGCAGGAAGCACCCGTCAGGCTGCCCAAGAACAAGAAGAGCACTGAGACCTTATCGAATTGTTCACTCGTGCTTTCTCGCTCCCCCTCGTCGCTACGCGTCGGCCTTTGAGTAGCGGCGGCGGCAAGAGCAAAGCCTTCACGGGTGCCTGAAAATCAAAGAAGTGTCATTGGGAGGACGCGGAAGTCGACGGGAGGTCCCTCTCCTCTTCCTGTGACTTCCCTTTCATCGAGAGGTATGAAAGTACGCATAAGCTGATGATGGCACTAATCCGTGGGAGAGAGACCAACTGTTCGAATGGAGCAAGTGCAGATTTTCTTTCTCGGTGTTCCCTTTTGCGCATACGTGTATAGAGCGGGGCGCAGAAAATGCACCTGTCAGCTGCTATTATTGGATTGCTAAGAGTGCCAGTGCGCTTTGCACTCCTCACTCAACGCGGGCGCCGTGTGTGTCAGGCAGGAACCAGGCCGGGCTGAGCCCATTGGCCGGGAAGTTCCGCTTCTTGGTCGGTAAAAAAACTTCTTTACAAAGTCGTTGACTAGAAAAAAACGTCGAGACGAAGTCAACGAAAGGCTTGGAGGTCGAGAAGTCTCGCTCTGTGTATAAATGCGTCACACAAGTCCACACATGAGGAGTTAGAAGGAGAGGGCTAGGCTCTCGTTCGCCGAGAGTCGGTGTGTGCGCAGAGTCGCAAGGAGGCCAAGAGGCGAGGCGGCGTGGCACACAGTGGACATAGGCGCGAGCCGCCCAGCCAAGGGTCTGATCTATGAACATCTAAAATAGCATCCGCCATGTGCAAATCCCTTATTTATGGCTCGCTCGCCAATCTTAACCGAACTCCTTTTCACGTTTAAATAAGGCTGCGAAAGATTGGGTTCAACGAAGACCGACGAAGAACAGGCTGTTCGAGTGTTTCAGGGGGGGGGGGGCGATCGCGAAACGATCTCGTACAACGAACGAGCGGCCTGAGCGCATTTACTGCTTTATGCGCCGAGCGACGAACATACGGTCTTCTTCTTCTCCTCTCTGAGGTTGTGTGTGTTTACGATTCAATGTGGTGGAGGCGAAAGAAGAAAGAGACGCTGGTCGAAGAGATGGTGGTTGAGGGAGTCATGCCGTCTCTCCTTCTTCGCATCTCCAAGAGACAGCGCGCATTCAAGCGTCACGGTGCAGAAGGACGAGGAGGGAAGAGGAGGAGGAAGGGTATTTGTGGCGCCGGAGCCGTCTCACTAAATGTTTACAGAATAAAGTGAGGCCCAAGTCGGCGCTCGCTCGCCCGTCGTTGTCGTCGGCGGTAGCGACGGAGACGGCGCAAAACCCCTCGGTGATGTATTTCACTCAATGGGTTTGTTGTTGTGTGCTCGTCGTGGTCGCTCTGGCCGCCTCGGCCGGCTGGTGATTCTTCGGCGAGGCCAAACGCAAATTTCATTGCACTGAGATCGAAAGAAGGGACGAAGAGGAAGAAGAACGAGGAGGAGGAGAAGGAGGAGGAGGTTCCGAGTCGGGAGGGAGAGAGGACAGCAGCCGAGCGGGGCGCAAAGGGCGCCTCTGAGTGGCCGCGATAGCGACACTTGTGCGCCCACACTCTGCTCCCTCCGTTGTATGAACCTTGCTCTCTGCATCTCCCGCTGTCGCCGTCCTCTTCTCGTTCAGGGCCGGTGAAGAAGCGGCACGGGACAAATGTAGACACGGGGCGATGGCTCGAGCGGGCGGGCGGGGGACCGGAAGTGTTGTCTTCAGTACAGGAAGAGAGCCCGTCGTCCCTTTGTGAATCGACGCCTGCCGACAACTATAAACAAGCGCCACAACGATGGCCTTCGATACAAATTCGGTTAGACTTGCGCGTCCTCGTTGGGAGAGGACAACGCCCGTGTTTCGGACGAAGGAAGGAAGAGAAGGAGGTGGACGGGGGCGAACTCTACGTGCGCATTCGACCTCGAATAGTGTGTTGTTGTTGTCGGAGTGTAAAAAGAGGGCGCCTCACTCATTGGACTGTCAGAAGAAGGAAGGGGTGGAGTTGGCGGCGCGGCCCACCGGGATGGCGCCGGGGACTGCGAGCAGGCGCCACGCGCGCATTTTATCGAATCTTCTGGTCGCAAGTGGCGCCGCTTCAATGAGCCAGAACCGATCAGTGTCAAGCACGGTGAAGGAGGGTGCCTGAAGACGTGGAGATACCGACGCCCGACGTACTGACGACGCTCGAGCCGCGACGGTCGCGAGTCGTCGCCCAGGGAGCGGCGTCTGAGGCCGTCTTCACCACTGTCGTCTCGAGGCCGAAAATATGGCGAAGACGGCGGACTCCGAGAACTTGTTGGAAGCCGCGTCGCATCTCCGTTGATCGCCAGTAATAAATAAGGAAATTAGTGGACGCGTTGATGACGACGGGCCATCCGAGCTGCAGCTCAAGGGCCTTCATCTCGTCGGTTCGCCCGAGGAGCTGGAATCAGAAGTGTGTGCAATGAGGCGCATGTGACGGTTTGAGGGCACCTGGATGAGGACAATGGAGAAGGCCGTGAAGACCCAGGTGGCCGTGAAGACGAACATCACGACGATCAACGTGCCCAACACGTGTTTCGCATTATTCAGCGAGCGATCCGTGCTGCCCGTCCATCCTAAAGCAGTGCCGGGTGGAGCTATTTCTGATCTCTTGAACGAAGCCTATTGGGCCGGCTAGATTGTAGGTGTTTGTCCGTCTTCGACGGGCCCGAGCCGACGAGCCGCTTAGCCCTCTCAAATGTGTGGGGAAGTGAGGAGAAGGGGGAGAAGTCGCCCATCGGGGTGCGAGTGTGCTCGCACCCCCTCGACAATTGACGTTGATCTCTTGCCCTCTTTCCCTTTTCTGCTTCGGTACTTTTCTTGAACGAATGATGCGCCAAGGTGTAGACGGCGAGGACGGCGATCACCATAACAAAGTTGGAATACATCCATACGAGACGCGCCACACCATTGTAGGCTGTCGGCGGAAAGCAAACTGCGACCTGCAAACAGAAAGCGACTGTGCGTCTTCTTCTTCTTGTTGTGCAGTGTGAGTGAGACGAGCCAGCGAGTGCGTCAAGCGAGCGAAAGGAAATAGGAACTTGGTGGTGGTGCGGGGAACTTCAAAACCCTATTTCTACCGTCAATTCGTCGGTTTGAGTCCAGAAGCCGAAGCCAATGACGATGGCGGCGTACGCGTGTGCGGGCAGCAACATGAGTAATAGGTAGACGGTCGGCTGCCACTGGCGGTACCTGAAGGAGGAAGAGAGATAGAGATAGCAGACAACGTCGTCAAGGTGAATTATGGAGCCGCGTTTGTGGGGGAGCGCCAGTTGCCACCTTTGCACTCTCGCCTAGTCTGTTCTTGTTGGCTTTCTGCCCGACTCGCCCCCAGGAGCAGGCACGGGATCCCGCTCAACAATATATGAGTTTTCTTGGCCTTCGCGGCTTTGTGACGGTTGTTGATTGTAGTGGTAAGGGACCAACTACTCACTTGAAGGGATAAGAAATGCACAAATAGCGATCCACTCCAAGCATGAACGTGAGTCCCGTCTGCACATTCATCGCAAACAGGCCATAAGAGCTGATTTGAAAGCACCGAGAATTCGGCATGTTGTAGTCGTAGTTGAGGATGAAGCCTCTGCAACCAGCATTCCGTCGTAAAAACATTACAATGGGCGGAAGTTCGTCGAAACAATTTGTGTGGCAAGAAACGTGAAGATGAACGGAGTTCTCTTCACCTGAGCGAGACGTAATAGACGGAGGCAATGAAGTCGGCGGCAGCCAGATAGGCGATCAGGAAATTGCAACGCGAGTGAAGTTGCCGAACGGCGACGATCGCCGTGATGATGACACCGTTGCCGAAGACGCCGAACAACGCCAGCGTCAGCGTGCCGAAAGTCATCGGCAGCGGATAGAGATGTTCCATAGTGTATCTTGTGGTTGTAGCCGAGGATTTCGTTCTTTGCAACCTAAAACATTACTGCTCTTCGAGTTGTTACGTGACTGTGGCATTGTCATGAGGGATGAGCCGCAGCCCGCCGAGCCCCGACCCTGTGCTGTGGTCTCTCATCGCGGGGCTTTCGGTCTTCAAAAAACGTGCCACGCGTCTCGCCGGCTCGCCGACTGGCAAGGAGGGATTGCCTGGTGCAAAGGGAGTTGAAAGTTGCAGCAGCAGTTGGCAACAAAACATCGGAGGCAGCAAAACGAGGGACCGACTTGGCCCTCATAAACCGCGCCGGCCACTCGTGAACAAGGCACTCGGCGCCAACGAGCAGAGCATCGTCTTGCTTACAAGACAGTCAAATAAAGGCGCGCGCTCACTCGGCTAGCACTCGGAAGGACGAACTCATTGAACCCGGCTCGTTGATCAGAGATGAAGGATTGGGAGAGAGAAGACTTCATTCACAAACATGTGGATCACATTTCGACACGCTGACATGTTGAGCGCCGCGGACATCATCCTCGACGGCAAAGGGGGTTTGCGCACTTTAAGAAATGAAACAACTCTTGGGGATGCAACAGAATTACATTCTGCTCGAGGTAAAGGGGGAGAGAAGCCTGGCACGAACATGCGGCAAATGGGGCAGCGTAGAAATTTTAGCCATGAGAATTTACTGTATGCTGTGCGAATGTTCTTGACATCACGTGTGAGAGCGAGAGTCTAAAGAGTGTGGGAAACGGCCACATTGAACAGAATCCAGTAGTCCAGGCTAGAAGTGTTCATCGTCTGCGGACGTAAGCGGCGGAGAGTTCGTCGAAGAAGGGTCGGCACTTCCTGTCGTAGTGCTCGATGAAGCCACCACGATAGCAATATCCAGTGAACACTCGCTTCACCGTCTCGAAGCAAGGTTGACAATCGGCGCCGTCGAGGCAGAAGTTAGCGCATCGAGTCCGAAAGACGCATCCGAACGGGTCTACGACCTTTAAAGCCTCCGTTAAACTACAAGAACGGCTCACCGCGTCGTCCAGGCACTTTTTAGCACAAGCCTCCAGCTTCGGACATTGACCATCTGAAAGCAGAAGGCACAGTTGACCAAAGATTTCTCTGATCGAGAAGAAGGAGAGTAACCCGACGAGATTGATTAGATCCGGGATGTTTACATCGCACATCTCGTGGTCGTCTCCCTCAGTCAGACCTCACCTGTCTCCTCTCGCAGGACCACCTTGCGGATTTGATCCTGAGCGTACTTGCAAGACTCGCATGCACTGCATTCTTGATAGCAAGCTGGCCCGAAGATGCAAGCAAAGTTCGCTTTCTTCAGTAGAATATCAATCAGCTGCAACTCGTGAATGTTTCGCCTTGTTTTGTGTTTATCAGTTGCATTGCCCACGCGTCGCATGCAATGTTCCACCTAACATCACAGATTCCCTCATGTGCACGTCTCTCAATTTCTCACGGGTTGAATTTTTCGTATACCGCGCACATGCGCTGAGGGCGCTCCCGGGAGGCGCTGACCATGAAGTGGTTCTTGAAGAGGGTTCCCCCCTCGCGCTCGCTGCGGTCTTGGTCTCGACCGGAGACGGAATTCCCTCTTTCGCGTTTTAGGAGAACGACCGCACCCCTGCGCGCGGTTCTGGCTGACCGGCCCCGGCCCGGCTTTTCGCCACCTCCGCGCCCTCCTCCCCGACGCACCTGGTCTGGCGGAGGGAAGACGCCGTTGCTCGGTGTGATGCACTTATCCAAAGCGCAAATGGCCAACTTTTGACACGGTTCGAGGGCATGCGAGGTCTGCAAGAAGAAGATGAGGGACACATTCATTCATGGGGGTGAAAGGAGAGACGAACCTTGAAAGCGAGAAGGAGCAGCGCCGCGACGAGTCGGGACATCGCGCAGCGCGCTTCCTGTCTTCAAGCCCCCCGGCTCGACGCAGACTCCCCCTTTGTGTCGGACAGAGCACGACGCGTCGACACGCCGAACTGACCCCCACCTGCCCCTCTGGCGTCTCGGCTCAAGGCGAGAAATCCCGGTTCCGTAATCAGGACGAAGCGAGAAGCGACGAGGAACACGAAAAGCCCCCGGTTCTATACACGCAGTTCTGATCCCCCTCAAGGCCTTGAAGGGGAAAAAAGCAAGAAAGCCCGAGTGCTATGACGCCGCAAGCACATTTCATTCATGAGCTTCGCGCCTCACTGGCAGAATACTCTCTCCCTCTGTGCAAATGAGAAAGCCACGCATTCTCTTCTCTCGACTCTCGGGTGTGCGTGTGTGTGTTATTCGTCAGAGGGTTCTGGCTTTCGTCGTGAGCATTCATGTGTGAGGTCTCCGACGCCTCGTCACAAATTACTTTTCTCTTGCATCCTGGTTGCTCACGCGCCTACGAGAGAAGAGAGCCTAGGCACCCTTTGCTCACGAGGCAGGACCTTCAGAGACCCTTTCTTGCCTCTCTGGGAAGCGACAAGACCAGCGCCGAAGAGGGGTTCAGGCACATCGGCTGTCAGTGTTTGTGATAAGCTCCGTGTGCGCCGGTGACGCGGCCGGGGCTGGAGTCCTCCTCCGGTCGCTCGGCTCTCGTCGCGCCTCCTCTCCTCTCTCTATTTGTGGTGCTGCAGCGCCGTCGTCGCCAGACTCTCCAGGGGTGCTTGCGCGCCCACACAAAAGGCAAGGATCTCCTCCTTCTCCACGACCAGCCTCGGCGCCATCGCGCGCTTTGACTGACGACGCAGCGCCGTATCAGTTTTCGTCCTCCTCCCGGCGCGGCTCTTCAGGGCGTTTCGGCCGCCCGAGGGGGACGACCGCGCCTCAGCCCTCGGCGGAGGCCCGCGCTTTGCATTTGTGTATGAGAGTGTCGCGCCTCGGCCACCCCTTGATGCGCCGCCCGCCCAGAGACTGGCGGGCGACATCACTGCGCTGCTTGCAGTTTTATCATTTCACATCTCTGAGAATCTTCTTGATGAGAATTCCCTTCTTTAGATTTGAAAACGTGAACCCTGCCCTCTGTTGCTCATGATTTTAATCGTAGCCCAACGAAATTACGGGATACTAGCTTGAAGTAAACCTCTACTTACCTTGTCGGTAACACAATCGATTTTCAAGCCGTTCTGGTAACGATGAGCAAACAGAGACCTTAAAACGGCAACGGCCTCAGGGGTGCCGCTGCGAAAACAGTTTTCACACGTCTGAGATTGTTAGTCATTCCAAGTCGTCGTACAGCGAGGTTTCACACTCTCCAATTCCGTAAATGTCCATTTCTTTTCGAGTCGCGCTGTGTAGAAGTAGCCAGGTGTTTGAAATGCCGCAATCGAAGCATTTCCTCGAAGCGCGGGGGAGACGCGTCACACCTTTGTATGGCGCGTTTTGCTGGACGAAATCGAATTTCTCTTCGTTTTCAGAAAAGGCGGACAATCGACGTCGTCCCTGGTAGGCCGTGAGGCCATCGTCGTCAAGGCGGAGGAGGAGGCGGCGAGCTGCCCAAGATGTGGACTCGACTGGACGAGCGCATCACGATGGCGGCGGTGAAACTCGATCATGTGCGGTAGTCTTTCCCTTTTTCACGCCTGACTCCCTCCTCTCTCCTCTCCTCTCCCCAAGCTCTTCTCTATGTGCGAACAGCTGTGAGAGGAGGAAAGAGAGAGGAGGAAGTGAGGAAGGAGAGAGACTGGCCACTGGCCAGTCGTCCCTATCAAAATTCTTCGCGCGCTCTTGCGCGCCGCCAGACAACTCAATTGATTTCGATGCACATCTCAAAGAGTGCGCAGGAGGCCGAGGAGGCGCGAAGTGGACATCTGTTTCCATACAGAGTGAGAGAGGGGGGACACTAACCACTAGAGTTCGGACGCCCTTTTGAAACATCGAATGGCTAAGATTAGACCAGTGTTCCTCCCACGAAATGCGGCTCTCATCTTTTTCATGATGCTCGAACGACTTCGTATAGCCACACAAGCCACATGCTAAGCGGAAGGAAGTTTTCTTTGCAGAAGATCAACATCTGGTCACTGTTGAATATGCCGGAGGACCGATGGAAAACATTTTCAATCCTCGTCTACCTGCATTTCTTCCTAGCCACGTGTCTCTTCATCTTCGGCATCATCTGTTTCTGTCTCGGCATGCAGTTCTCGGGCATGTACACCGAGGTGAACTGCAGCGATGGCACGAACATTTGGATTCCGCTCCTCAATTTGGTGGGTTCTTTTTCCTTCTTCTCTTCTTCGACTTGTTTCTTCGTTGTGTATGTTTGGCCGGCGCGCGGCCTGGCTTGGGGAGTGAGACGAAAAAAGGGTTGTCTCGAACAAGAGAACGAAGTCGAGCCGGCAAGACTCTCAAGAGGGAGCTCATCTCTTTTGCTTGCAGATAGCCTCCTTCACGGGATTGTTCACGCTGCGGACGCTGCATTTGCACTGGCCGGCCTTCGTCCACTGTGTCTCTCTCTGGGTGGTACTCGTGGGCAACGTGGTCTCCATTGTGGATTCCGCCCTCGCCTCGCATCGATGGTTCGGACATGCAAAGGGAGAGCATACGGACCACTGGGCGACGAACTATGCCTACATGGATCTTTTCCTAGCTCTCGTCGCAGCGGCTAATCGTAAGTGTTCAAGTCCCCTTTGGGAATCCTCGGAGCATCGCCACTAATGTAACCAATTTGTGGCTCTTGCAGAGATCATTTGCATCCTCATCATGTTCCTACTCATCAAATACTGGTGCAAGGAGGAGCAAACGCGGGATTGACGCTGACTTCTTCAAGCCACATGACCGTCACTACGTCGACACACATCTGCATCAAAAACCTCATCACGAGTTCTCAACTACGGGCTAGTTCATACAATTGTAGTCGTTTTCAAAGAAGCTTGCCGAGTTTTCCCCTTCCTCTTCTAGTCGTCATTCACATCCATCACGCTCTCAAGTTGTATCCAGTGACATATGCGTGCATTTACGGGTCTGATCTCTAGCAAATTAACACTGTTTCTCCTCTGGTCAATAAAAGCTCTGAATCAGCCACTTCACAAAGACACTCGTGTGGTGTTTGGTTTTTGCGAATCTCGCAAACTTCGCCCTCGCTCCCACGAGGTCCTGAGGGTCGTCGTCGACAAGCGGAAAAAGACTAAAAGAAGACGACGACGAGAGGGGGGAGGATCGCTGTTTCACCCGCGTCTAGTTCTTCGTTTGTTCATACTTTCGAACGAGCACAAATGTCAGTCACGGCGCGCCGCAAAAGAAGGACCTCTCGAACCGCCCCTGAAACCTCCCCGGTTTGGCGCTCTCGCTCTTCTTCGTTCAACCAACACCTCATCCCGGCAACGCATGCATGCGCCTCCTTCTGTGCAGTCTTATCTTACTGATTTACGGTGATCCAGTCTTTGCGCAATTGGAGGCTTTGAAAAGTAAGGTTTCTCTTTGAAGAATGCTTTGAATGCTGTGTTGACTTTACCGTAAATGTTGGTTTAGAGTTTCTCGGCGGAGATGTTGAGATCGACTACTGGTTTCCGCTTATAAAATGGCGTGAGTATGTCTTTCTTGAGAATTTCAGGGACTCAAAGCGAATGTCTGAGGAAATATTTCTTCAGTATGCTGCATCATTCATAATTCTTACTGTATTCAGTCTGACTTAACTCGTTTCAGCATCTCTTCTCGGCCAGTATAATATCCGATCTCCGTGCGACTTGAATTGCAAAAACTTCGACGCCATATTTACTCCAGTCTGTCGCTGGCGCAACGAGTGGACAGTCTGTGGAGCGGGTGACGAGTTGGATTGGGTGAGGATGCACAACTCATGGGGCAACGACGAAGGCATCACCATTTTCGGCACTGAAGAGAAACCAGGTGCCACCATCACCTCAGCTTTTTGAACGTGAAGATTTTAGATGGCTACTTTATTCTTACGGGTTCACAAAAGCAGCTGCATGCGGAGCACTCGGCCATGTTGGTGTCGGATCCTATTGAGTGTCAGGAGGGCGATGGCTGGCTCTCCTTCAAGTACTGGACGAGTCCGGGCATTAAGCTGCGCGCCTGCATCCGCCGGCCGAGCTCGGCGAAGATTTATGATTGGTGTAGTTCGGACGTGACCACGGGTGATCCGGGTCCGGCGCTCATCAATATTCCCGGCTCCATTATGTACACTTTTGAGGTTTCGGCTCTGCCTTCCTCGTTCCTGATGTAAGAATGTGTTCAGTTAGTGATTGAAGCTCGCGGATTCAACTTCAACGCCTTTGGTTCTCAAGGAGGTGCAACGGCCATTGATGATATTACCTATAATGCCTCAGCCGTTCATCAATGCCGAAATAGTATGTTCATCAGAGCGCTCTTCTTCACAAACGTTCAGTACCACACTACGATCCTCTCCCTGAACTCACAGTGGAGACTTGCGAAAGAATTCAATGCACATTCGATCGAGGAATGTGTCTCGATGCAATGGCTGGTTCTGGTTGGAGGGTCTCAGATATCAAAGTCGGGCCATACCACACGGGCATTCGCTACACGCTTGGTATCCTCTTCCGTACTATACAACGCCTGTTAAGAGGGAAAATTCGCTTACGCTCGTGGACCAGGGACCAAGGAGCTACTCTTCGGTCAGTTCCAGCTAATTCGACGAGCTGAGCTCGAGTTCTGCTATTATGTTGCCACACGCGGCGCCCGTCTCGTTGTCTACGTCACGGAAGAGAACGCCGAGGATCGCAAGAAGTAAGTCGTTCCATATGTGCTTTGGACGTGCGCTTCGAGAGCTCTCGGATTACAAACGCCTGTTCTTTCCTCTCTTGCAGAATGTTCGAAAGCGAAGAAATCAGTCGCTCGCCGCATCATTGGATCTGCGAGCGTTTTTCGCTTGACACCGGGAGGTACGACTCGGTATGATCGATCTTGTAGTCATCTCTTTCATAAAATTTAGCTCGAGTTCAGCGCCGAGAAGATGGGTAGTACCTACGCCTATATCGGACTTGACCAGATCGGCATCGTTGACCCGCTTCGAGGGACTTCAATGTGCACCCAGCAACTGGGGGGCAGCCTTCGATCAAGACGAAGTGCCGAAAACGACCCATACAGTTGCTCTCAACCCTGACATTCTTTCTTATTCATCTAGTCCTAAGCCTCATCGCGATTACGGTTACTTTGTATCTCTCTATCTCTCTCTTACTGCGTTCGTTTTGAAAATAAAGACGAAACGGCACGTCGCTGGCGCTTGTCGGCCGCGTCGCCATGACGACCTCGTTGACGGGCAGGCAGAGGGCCATCGACGGGGAGATAGCTTCCTTGGCTGAGAATTTGGCTCAGGACGAAACGTTCAATTTGGATATTGGGGCGTGGCCATGCTCGCGTCTGGAGGACAGCATCTCGGTGTACCAATAAGCGACGAGAGCGACGACGACATCAGCCAGATCCGGCAGCTCGACGAGGAGAAGGTGGGCTAATTGCGCTTTAGACACGTGTCCGTAAATCCCCTTCCCTTCTTTCATATCCCGGGTCTCATCTCTTCGGGATAACCCTAGCTGCTAAAGCTGTCGCTACAGGGCATCTATCCGCATCCCGAGGTGGTCGTCCCGCCGCAGACCGACTCCGACGAGGATATTCCTATTAAGGGAGCCGAGCCGCCGTTCGCTGAGCTTCTTCAAAAGGAGGAGGAGGCGCTGCAGCGAGGTTTAAGTCCCGATCAACCCTAGTACTTGAGATGTTTACAGCGGCAGTCTTGGCCGAGAACAACCCGGCCTTGGACGTCACGACGAGTTTTCGGACTAATCCCTCCTCGGTATCACTTTTGGCAATGATAAGCGATGACGCGTGCGCTTCTTGCAGGACACAATTGGATTGAACCGCGATGAGGCGGAGGAGATCCCGCTAGGTTTGAACTTCCTCATATTTGTTCCAAAATCCTCCTTCTTTCTCTTGCTGACCGGAAAAACAAGAAGGCACATGGCGCGTTTCCAGGGAAACCGACGCTCGATTACCCCGCTGGACCGCCGCCAGCCTACGACAGCGACGAGGAGGCCGGTGGACCGCGGGAGGCGAACGGCCATCCGGGCCACTTCACCGGTTAGCTTTTCTCCGCAAACAAACCGAATCGGTTCAGGTCCGAAAGGTGGGCTCGCCAGCATGGATAAGGAATTGATGCTAGGCAATATAGCGAAGCCGTTCCAATCGATGCGACAGAAAATCGAGTCGGACGACGAGGACTCCGAGGAGAGCGACGGGATCGGCGCCGAGTCGCCGCCCGTTCGTCGAAGTGAGCCGCTTTGGGACGAAATCCGGGGCGTTCAAGCCACAGAAGACGATCATGGGACGACGCCCGAGGAGCGGACCCTCTTCGCCTTCATTACGGCTTTCCAGCCGGAGAACGTCGACATCGAGCCCATCCTCAAGCCCTTCCTTCTCGAATTCATACCAGCCGTCGGTGACATTGACGCCTTCATCAAGATTCCGCGGCCGGACGAGGTGCGTTCTTTACTTCAAGTGCAGGCACACTTCCTCTGATTTATAGGTGGAAGATAACGTGGGACTCACAATGCTTGACGAGCCAGCTGTCAAACAGAGCGATCCCACAATTCTTGATATGCAAATGCGAAGCACCGTGAAGGAAGTCGGCGTTCAGCAAGAGGCGCCGATCAAGCAGCTGGAACGCGCTGATAAGAACTCTGATGAGATTGAGAACTGGATCAAGAACATCAAGGTGAGTGCATGATCAATATGAATCTTTTGTGCCTTGCGGTCTAGGAGATGCACCGCAGCAAGCCACCCGCTACGGTTCACTACAGCAAGCCGATGCCAGACATTGACAGACTCATGCAGGAATGGCCGCCGGAATTCGAGAAAGCACTTCGTGGGGCAACCGTGAGTGGTGCAACTTTACACTCGAGTTATGGCACAGTTACCGACGGCCGAGCTTGACGTACCGCTGGAGGAATTCGTCGATTTGGTGCTGAACTTCGTAGACATCCCCGTGGGAAAGTCACGAATCCAATCGCTTCACGTCCTCTTCACACTGTTTGCCGAATTCAAGAACTCGCAACACTTCCGGAGCCTCGCCACGGCCGCACCAAGTGCGCCCACAGAGAACACGGACCGTCTCGAACTGTGAAATTACGACGCAATAAAGGCTCGCGTGAAGACGTGTGTGTATAAAGAATGGTGCAGGGTGAAGAGAAAAAGGGCAGAGGGCAAGGTTTCATGTGCATGTCACTCGCGCTTTTCCCGAACGACGCCCCTCGAAACGGTCATAATATGGAACGAATTAATCGTGGAATGCCTATGTGTGGTGCGTGCCGGCGACATCACCATACAAACACAAACGCACACGCCTCACCATGCTCAGGCCTGTCCGCTCATGTCTTTCTCACTTTTTCTTCAAACGAACCCGCGGCGCCAGCAATAGGAATCGTCCTCGTCTTATCAGTCCACACACGGTTGTTGATGCCGGCCCGACTCTCTCCTCGTGGGGGCGAGTACAAGCAGCGGTGAGAGAAGAGGAATTCCAGGCCTCCCGTTGGTGGCTCCTCGTTGTCCGCGAGTGGGCACCTAGTCACTAATGATTCACGCGTTTCTGTGTCTACCTCCTCCTCTCCCCCGGACGCCTTCCTTCAGATAACAACTCCCGCCCCTTCCTTCTCTATATATTCGTTTTGCAAGTGAGACGAGGTTTTGAGGTGGTTGCACAACGTTTCACTTGGGCAAGACTCATTCTTTCGCTTTAGGAGACTTTACTTTTTTCTTCCACCAGAGTTATGCATATAAATTGATTATAAAGTTTTCATCTTGCTACAGTGTTCGTAGACCTCTCGCCGCTGTTTGGTTTCGCGGAAATTCCCAGATGCACCTGTCGCATGGTGATTGGGTGGAAACGTGTAGGGAGAAATTCACTCGTTACGGCCGTTCAGCGGTCGACAAAGTTCAGACCGTCGGACTTCGACTCGACGAATTATGCGAATGCACCTGGCAGTACTTAGCCTCTCGTCCTCGCCCTCCTCCTCCTCCTCTCTCATTTCTCTCTCATTCGCAACACGCCCATCGTGAGTCGCGGAAATCCTCCATAACTTGTGCTTTGCGCTATTCGATCTGTGCCCTTTGGTGCATGCTCCCACCACTTGTGACTCTTCGCTTCCTCTTCCTTCTAGGCCATTTCTGTTTTGATGTTGTTGCTTAGTTTAAACTGAAAAGTATCGAAATCCTTTCGACATTGTTTGCCTCTTCGCCTTTGAAGGCGCTGAGTATTTCGACATGAACAGCTGACAGAGTGGCGGGCGGCTCACGAAAAGAGGGAGGGCCGATAAGGCGTGGCACCTCCCTTCTGTCCGCAAGGCCTCCGGGGGTTTTTCCTCTTCCTCAACGAGTGTGAAGCGCCTGTACGCGTACACATCCGTCTCTCTCTCTCTCTTTGTGCTCTTCAATGTGCATCAACGAGACGCACACGCTTCTCTTAACAACACGTTGTTTTTGCAGCAAGAGAGAAAGCGCGAGCTTCGACCGGAAGTCTCTCTGACCGTTGTCGTCACCGCTGCTCTGCCTCGCCCCTTCTCGTCGGAAGACTCTTGTATCATCAACGACCATTCACTTATCCTCCACCTCCACCTTCCTCCTCTTACGTCCTTCCTTCCTTCGCCAACACACCGGGACACGCGCGCTGCGAAGGCGGATATATTTAGCCCGAGGAGCGGCGACTCTTGAGAGTCTTGGAAGGAGAAGGCGCCGCCCCGCGCGCTGCTACCGCGAAGGACGCCAACCGAGATGTCGCGTGCCGGCTGGCGCTGTGCCCTACTTCTTTTGCACCGTGAGTCCAGTTTACTCTAATCATCTACTGAATCCATTGATCCAAGCATCATGTCGAAATGTTACAGTGTGTCTGATCGAAACGTCGCTGTCGCACCGCCATCGACGCCATCGCTCGAGCGAAGACGACGATAGTGAGCCGCCACTCGACGCGGCATCTCAAGGCGCGGACTGTCGGAAAATGTGCGACGCGCAGTTCAATGGCGACTATGAGGTGAGAGAGAGAGAAAGGATGAACGCTTGGGGTGTTGTGTCTCTCCCGTCCGCACTCCTCGTGCATGCGTGCTTCTTTGTTGATTCGATCGCGATCGCAAAAATAGCGGGAGGGAAGGCGACCGAAGGCGACATGTGCGAGCGATCAGGAAAAGATCCGTCGCAGATGTGCCACTCAGGGGACGAGAGGGGACTCGAGAACCGAGAAAGAACCTTCGACCTCTTTGCAGTTCTCCTTCCAACGCCACTACCAGAAGAAGTTCTCCGAGGTCCCGTTGGACCAGACCATCATTAACTCCACCGACACTCTCAGCACGTACTGTGAGATGGTCAAATCGAAGTTCGACTGCTTGCGAAACTGCGGCGACAGGAAGAGCGAGTGGAGTCCCGAGAGACACATCTGCGTCGATCACTACAATGCCTTTTTGAGAGCGAACCGATGTCTACGGTAAGCACAAGTCATGCACGCGCTCTTTCGTTCTTTGATCCTCATAGCTGCGCGAGATTAGTGCACCCTTGAGCGATGTGCGCCGACTCAGCAATTCAATGCAGAGGGAGACGATGACTTTGCAGGAGGACTTCGTTGGGCGTGCATCGGCACTGCCAGCCCGTTTGCATTCGAACACGCGAGTTTGTGGACGGCGAGGGATTGAAGAAAGCGTCCAAGCAGCGCCTCACTGAAGAACAGCGCGCGAGCTACAACCAGACGAACAACGAGTGTCACTACATTCACTGCCACCATGTGTGCCACGTAAGCATCAAAGCTCAAACCCGAGATCCTCCTTGCTTCTTAGACCCAAATGATCGAAAAACTCTGTCCCACCAACGAGCAAAGGATGGACGCGAGGGACGTCGTGGACATTTATTATCGCCAAATGCACCAGAACGATCTCGAGGGCTATAGGTCACAGGGCGAGGAGCGGCTTTTTTCGGCATTTTGTCGAAGTCTCATTCCGGGACTTGACGAGGTAAGACGATCCGGCCACCACTCCGCCCATTGTGGAATTTCTCTCAAGGGCTCTCGTTGAGAGCATTTGCATTGGCCTTTTCGGGAAAAAGGAGAAATCGAAAACGCCGTTCGTTTTGCAGAGCAAATTCGTCCTCGACATGCGAGACGTGAACAACCGGACAAAGCAGAAGATCATGGCACTCACGAAGGCGGCCGTAGATCAAGTCTGAAGAGAAAGTTCAGCCGACGAGATGCCGCTCGCCCTTCCTGATCTCAACGCCGAAGTTCTCTTCTCGCACGCGTGGCGGCGCTGGTCCCGTTCGAGATTCCTGCACCCCCTCGCGGCGAGCGTCTTCCTCTCAACAAGAAGCATTATGTCGCGACACTCCATGCCGCCGCCTTTTGCGTCATCAGATGTCGCCAACTCTCAAAGGACTCAAAGGTCCGCGCACGCGAGGGTCTCTCCGCTCCCATACATATACGTCATGGTACAAGTCTGACACTTCGCTTCCGTTTTCCTTTGGGCTTTTTGTTGTTCTCTTCTTTCCCTTCCACGTTGCCGGTCATATCGACATCCAAGCGAGCGATTCTCACCACGATTCGCCGCGAACTTTCCATAATAGATGTTCTCAAGTTTCTCTAGTTATTTATAGAAACTCTTGATTGGCTTTATTTCCACAGTATAATTTGTTCTGCGTATTTATTTTTATAACATACATACACCGGTTTTACCCTTGTTTCTCTCGACAGATCTTGGTTCATGACTGACTGAGAAGTTGTTGTGCTTATTTGAGCATTCTCGTTGAATCTTAGCATCTTAGGCTAATTGTATTTGAGTGTTGCTAGAGAAAACCGCATTTCGTCTTCAGCACAAAACACACACATCCCAGAATTTGACGTGTGCTCGTTAAACAGAAAGACATCTTCTTCGATGCCGGTCTCGATCTTCGTTTTTCTTCTTCTTTTCATCCCAATTCCCTTGTCGTTCCCTCTGAGGGACGCCATTGCGCATTTCGTACCTTGCCCCCGATCTTCTTTGCCCCCGTTGCCCACTGGCCTTTGATGGCATTCAAATGTGACGACAGTAAATTGGTTTCTCTTTATTTGAAGGGAACGTGTATGGAATGGCTTTGAGCGGGACACGTATCATCGAGAGGAAAAGAGAGTTTGAAAGGGAAAAACGGCAAGACTGGAGTTAAAAGCCCTGTTTGAAGAAATCAACTAGAGAAACGATTTTGCCAATAAGAAAGAAAGGAAAGAGAGGTCGAGGACTTGGAGGCGGAGGACTAGAAGGCACGTATGTAGAGAGACAAGAAAAAGAGGGAGAAAAAGAAATGCTCACAAAATGGCAAGAAACAGCAGGCGGCTGATGATGTGGGTGGTGGTGGTGAAAGCCAAATATGGGTGGCTTTCCGGCTCTCAAAGAGGCTACCGCCTCCAATTTAAGATCTAGAAAAATTGCAACAGCATTCACAGAGACTAGCAAGGAGACATTTCACTTCATATTTTTCATCGAAAAATAAGAGAACGAAACACGAAAGGCATAAAGTTGTGCTAGAAGGAAATGCCCGTGAATGAGGGGAAGACAAAGTCTGCGCGTTCACCTTAGACGCACATTTTACGGAGTAGTGCCTTGGGCAACGTGACGAGAAGGGCCGGAACAAGGAGCAGTGAGTGGAGGAGGCCGAGGATGAGCGTCGTGAAGGCCACCTTGCCGAGATCGACGAAGATCGGAACTGGAGCGAAGAGTAGTGGAATGAGCAGAACGGCTCCCACAAGCGCACTCTGAAAACAAGTACATATGTGTGGTTTCTGGCTAGTAAGAACTGATTATGTACGAGGCGGAACGTGCCAAGTGGCATTAAGGGCGTGAGAGAGTGTAGTGGAATGAGTTCCGCGAATACGCACCTGCAACGTGGAGAGCGAGGTGTTTTCGAGGGCGTAGCGCAGGCGACCCGCGTGACCGGAACCTTTGGGCACGGTGCCCCGAATGAAGTGGTAGCAGACGTGGGCCGTATAGCGCACCGATGCCGATGCCGAAAGGATGAAGACGCCGATGACGAACGGATTCAACGATACTCCCCAAAGAGTGATCACACCGATCACAGCTATAAAAGAAAAATTGTGCATTTTAAAGAACCATACAGGCGATGAGCGTCGCTGTCGAGAGGGTGGCAATAACGGCGGTGGCAATATTGGCCACCAAAACGAGGAAGAGCACGAAGACCAGGCCGACAAGAACCACGAAGATGCTGAAAATGGGCCACTTCTCATGAATAGAGCGATGGGCCTACTGAAGTGTGACGATCGGGTTCTGCTGGATGACATCAATCATGCTGACTTCCGTGTCGAAGGGAACCGTCTGGAATTGCGGGTAGCGAGAGACAATTTCACGACAGCGAGTAATAAGTTCGCCCTTTTCGGCCATTGTCCAAGTGCCGTTATAGGAGATGATATAGAGCATCTTCCGGATATCCACTTTCTCCCTGCAATTCAGGAATAATTTGAACAAATGAAGGCTCTACAAGATGGTGCCGTTGTCGTAGAGCTGTCCAGTAATGATATCACTCGGGTTTGCCGGTGTTGCCAGTGTCTCATTCGTGAGCGTGAATTGTACGGCTGATTTCCAGTTCTTGTAGATGTCATGGGTGATGAAGCTCTTGAAGCTGGAGAGGTTGAGGGCTGAAAGAAAAAGCATTATCAATCAACTATGGGATTGTCACCCGGCGCATCAACGGGGATGTTGGCGTGCGATCGGTAGTCATTAATCCAGGCCATGTTCGTTTTGGGTCCAATGGCGTTCTTCATTCCCTCCAACTCATGGATCATTTTCTGCAGTCCATTCATCTCTTTCTTGTACAATCAACTTACGTAGAACTGCGAGTACTCTTTAGGATCAGCAAAGTTTGGCGGCTTTTCGACGATGTAGAGAACTTGAAGGAACTCCGGCCAGACCTGTAATCATTGTAATTCACCTGGTTCGCATGGCGCGATGTGGTAGCACTTTTTTTTAGCGTATTCTTTCTTTAGAAGTGTTTAGAATGTCATCAAAGGGGCTCAGAATCGGATTGAGCTTTAGCGCTTTAGTGCTAAGAGCGAAACCGCGAAACCCAGTGTGTTTTTGTCGAACGTCTGAAAATAACGGCTGATGAGGACTTGAGACATGCGAGCGCAGCTGTTCTGCCAGTTTTTGTGGCTAAACGAAGGAAGTTGTAGTGTGTGCCGAACGATGAAGATGAATGGCGCTCACGTTATCACTCATATAGGAGACGCCCTTGATGTTCGGAGAGTCGGGCGGGAGCAGCTGACGGTAGTCGAGG
>JAQIXL010001063.1:0-21227 GCA_034700245.1 Poikilolaimus oxycercus
AAATTTTGGTTGATATGCTAATTGGGTTGCAATAATTGCAGAAAGATTGCTTGAACAATGGCGACTAAAATTAGCATAATATGGTATGCAAATTAGGTATGCAAATGCATATGCAAATTTGTTATGCCAATTGGTTATGCAAAGGCGTATGCAAATTGGAATGCAAATATGTTATGCAAATTGGTATGCAAAGGCGTCTTTAAATTGCAGTGCAAATTTGAACGGTCGTAAGACTTCACAAGCTATTTGTTAGAGAAGTCGTAGGACGTCTATTGGATTGAGCAGGCAATCGGCCTGCGAAGTCGTAGGATGTCTATTGGATGGAGCAGGCAATCGGTCTGCGAAGTCGTAGGACGTCTATTGGATGGAGCAGGCAATCGGTCTGCGATCTGTCTCGAATCGGTCTGCGGTCTGCAATCGGTCTCCTTACCGACAACTTTACTTGCGCGATAAGCACAGCCGTCAATTCATGACGACTTGGGCTTGCCCAACTGTTGTAATGTAGACCTGCATAATGTTTTCGTTTTATTTAAAAATTTTGGTCTCATTTCAGCCGAGCTATATCTTGGCGTGCGGGTGTTATCTGGGGCTCCGCTAATTCGCAGGTTGCTTTTTTTATAAGTAGCGATCGGTCAGCTCAACTATGTCGAAGCAGTCGCCGAAACGCCGAGCTCGAAAGAAGTCATCATCATCGGAGCTGAGTTCCACTGCTGGTCCCTCAATGTCGAGACCGAAACGAACCATCGCCAACTATACTCCCGCTCCGAAGCGTGGAAGAGGTTTTGTCATGGCATATTTTACTCGCCAAGGTCGCCCACGCTGTGAAAATCCATCTGCTGCTACTCTGAGGCAGAGAGAGTGCAGGGCGAGAAAGCGCATCAGCCAAGAAGATATCGTCGTCGAAATGAGACGTTTGGACGCTTTTTTAGAACAATTTATGTATAATAGCCATGGGACGCCCTAAAATTGCTGAAGGGGCTCCGCTCGGCAACTCGACGCTACGAACAAGACGCTATAGTGGCAGACAGAAGGCTGCTACAGCAGGCACAGATCCAAATCCTACAGATTCTATCAGGAGTTCGTAAAATAATTAAAGTCAAAGAGTGAACCCTTAGCTGGTCAAGGACCGAGTACTCCCGCGGCACGTCGTTACCGCGACTTCAAAACAAGGCAGACGCTTGCAGCGCAAGGAGGGGCATCGCTTCAAGGCAATTTGTAGTCGATTAACTGTGTCAGATCTATTTCCCTTGGATCGCTTCACACTCTACAATGTCGGCAAGATGGATAAGAAATGTGAATTCTGCGGTGCACTTTATTTTCCAGCAGAAGTTTTCAAGTGCTGTGCAAAAGGAAAGGTTTTGAAACTGCCTCGGGTGCTATCCTAGCAGGTGTATCGTCCTCCTCTGCATACTCCTTACTTTCTTCGCAAGTTGCTCACAGGGGACACGCCTGAAGCTCATCGATTCCAAAACAACATTGCTTCATACAACAATGCTGTTGCTATGGCCTCACGGCGTTTCAACTTGGAGGGGATCCCCGGTCGAGGTTTATAATATCTGCATGTTCAACCAGTCTGCAGGAGTGCAAACACAGAAAGTGAGGGGCACCACTTGGCATCACATCTAAACCATCTACCCAAATTCCCGCCAGCCACCAAAATTCGGAAACTTCTTTGCTTACACATCGGTTGAGGCCCTCGAAATGCGCATGAGCAACGAAATTATCTCCAAAAATTGCAACGAGGAGGCAATTCTCACCGAAAGGCAAAGAAACTCTTCAGATAATCAAGCAGCTTGCGGGCTGGTTTCATGAGAATAACGAGCTCGCCAAGATGTGGAAGAGTATGGCTGAAGTTCTCGAGGAGAAGGTCCGAGAGGGGGGCAACCTCTACAGAATGTACTTTCGAGTGTGCAGCAAGGATGAGGCCGGTTACATACTAAATTGTTTATTCCCGTAGGTGGAAGGTGTCTTCGCCACCAACACACATCCTGGGCGTCTCCACAAGGCTCTTGATGAGACAATGGTCCGTGTCTATGTGGACTACGACGAATATGAGCGGCCGACTATCAATGGCTTAAACGTCTATCCAAAGCCAAAGTAAGAAAGTGGAACTCAGCATCGCTGCAGCAATGAAACCGGCCCTCTCCCTCTACCATTCTTTTCGGAATACATCGACCTGGCCGCTTACCCGCTTATATTCTGTCACGGTCAAGTGGACTTCAAGAACGACTCCATTGCTTTGATTCGATCTCCCGAAAAAGGTTCACTGATTGCTCATTATAGTGCGTTTTCTTAGGCAAATATCTCGAGTGGAACGCTACTGAAAAGGAGGAATGGAGTCGCGTTGGTTGGTTAGATGACGAGCCTGACGATGAAGAAGAGGGGGACCGCTGTATTTGATTTCAATAGTTTTGAGCTCACTTTTAGCCGTACAAATGGACGTTGAATTTGATGATGCCAGCGATTCTGGTGGAGTCGAGCAAGCCTTCGCTCATTTCAATGCCGGTTTTGAAGGTTTCTGCAGTTTTTTCCTGTGAAAATCGTGCTTACTATTAGATGTCTTCACTCGCGACAACTGTGCGGAACTTCTATCAGCGAGCGAGCGGGATGAGTTGTTCGACGAGATCTACCGCGATCACTACGGTTCGTTGGGCGAGGTGAAGTAATCGCAGGTATGGATGCGGACCACGAGATCTTCGGCGATGAGCATCTACTGGAACACGAGGACATGTTGGACCAAGAAGACTCTCGCCTCCATGATAATGTCGACTCCGACGACGATGACGACGCACCCTTCAACGAGGAAGAAGATGGCCGTGAAGACGTCAGATGGGGAACCGCTGAATACGAAATCGACAATCGCACGCTTGGACCTGACGATGAGACCGATGACGAGGACGAATTTGATGAAGCATCTGCGTCTGACGAAAGGCCGGGCACTGTTCAAGTTAACAGCACGGGGATTGGCGCTAAAACTGGTTTTTATCTCCCTTTGCTCCCTTTGATTTTCACTCCAAATATTAGGTCCGCGGAAGTGGGTCAGTGCTCAACAAAATCTCCAGTTCCGCATGGCTCGCCGCGATAGCGATAATCCTCATCCCATCTTTGGCTTTCGAAGACTTGGACAGCTCTACCTCATCGATGCTCACACCCGCATCATCGAGCAGCGGCTTTACCATGTCCGTGACAACTACAAAGAGCTCTACAAAACTAAAAGGTTCGCCGAAGATAAAGCATCACCAAGCCAGGTCGAACTTTTTCAAAGCTTTGGAAGATAAAGCTCTTCGCAATGGCAAGAAGTTGGGCATGGTCGTCACTATGCCACGCGAATTTCCTGGCAGCCCAAGGTGCTGAATATTCTGCAGTTGAATTGCGTGGCAATAGATACATGAAGGACGCTTTCGAGAAATCGGTGGCGATGTTCAACGTCAAGGGGAACCCCTCTCTCTTCATCACTTTCACTGGAAATCCGAAGTGGAAGGAGATTACGGAGGCGTGTTCGAATGGAGCCGCTTGGCCTGACAATGCCGATCTCGCCGTTCGAGTATTAACTTCAACACGTTTACATTTGTTATTATTGTTATTGCAGGTCTTCGAGATGAAGTTCCAGCAACTTTGTTATCGGCTCTTTGTGGAGCAAATCTTCGGAGAAGTAATTTTCGGCTTTGATTGATTGTGAGAAGCAGGTTGCCTGTTGGACTTACTCGATTGAGCACCAACAGCGAGGAATGCCTCATGCGCATATTCTTCTCTCTTTAAAGAATCGACCCCAGCATCCAGAAGAGGTGAAAGATCATTTAAGCTCACGGCTTAAGGTTGACAAGATTGTATGGGGACAGATTCCGAAGCTGCCACCTGTTGATGACCCAGAATACCCCGCGGTCCGTCGCCTTCGCCAAATGGTATTGCCCCGTTCTTAGTCGAATTTTATGAAGGTTGTGAATCATATGATCCATACACCATGTGAAACCAATCCGGGTGCCTATTGCCGCAAAGGTCAGAAGAAACACTGGAGAACATGCACAAAACATTTCCCGCACGACTTTCTGGTTTGAATTGCCTACAATTTTTAATTGCGATTAGGAAGTAACGTCGATGGGTGAAGGGGGCTACGCTCTTCCTGCGCGACCCGACAACGGAGAGCACGTTATGAAAGCCTACGAGGAAAAGATCGAGGACGAAGAGGGGAACCGCATAAAGCGAAAGGTGAACATTGTCCACTTCTTTCCATCATTGCTTCAAGGTCGAAGTCAAAGCTGACAACCGATACGTCGTTCCATATAACCCCCGCCTCTTGCTCGAATTTGACTGCCACATCAACGTCGAAATGTGCAGCAATGTTCGGGCTGTGAAGTATATTTTCAAATACGTCTTCAAGGTTTCGTATAAACTAAAAGAATTGAAAGGGATCTTATTAGGGCTTCGACAAGGCAATTGTGGAAATGGTGCAGAACTGCTCGATAGCTGATGGATCGAAGACTGGACAGCCTCCGGAGACGTCGATGACAATGGATGGCCATCTCTTGATTCCAACGTCAGCAAATTTGACTTCAGCAGAGCGAGAGGTTTTGAACATTATTGCATTCATATTGAATTGCTGCAGCGTCTGGAACGCACCGCGCGAGGCGTTCTCGAAGAATACGGTGTGCCACTGTAAGAGAACTTTTTTTACATCGTTATCAAACTTTGTCAATCTTCAGAGGAGAAGAGGGGAACCGCACTCTCATCTATGATGAAACACTCATCTACAAGGAAATGCGAGCGATCACGGCACCCGAGGTGAATTAGTTTGCATCGAAACGACGAAAGCTACAGGCAGTAATGAGGTCGCTGGAAATCCCCATCTACAAGACCTCGCACACCATCGTCGAACTCAGTGTCCATGAGGAGGGCCAAGATAATATTTTGTACTCCAACAGCACAATGCAAGCTAAGCGTAGAAGGATCCTAAAAGGCCTCGAGGACACGAAGTTCACGGCCTGGTCGGTTTCAGATTTGTATTCGTTTATTGATTGCAGGATGCGTCTCAATCAAAAGGACGAATTCGCTTGCACCCTCACTTATGACCAGATTCCGATCCACTACCGCTGGGTCGAAAAGAAGTGGAAAAGAAGGGCAAGGGACGACTCAGAGAAGGCAAGATCGATTCCAAAGCAAACTCTCACAATCAGGTCATCGCGCGTGTCTTCCCCGTTCATGTGAAATACTTGGAACGCTTCGCCATTCGTCTTCTTGCAATGGAAGTCCGCGGGCCGAAATGTTTCGAAGATCTGAGAAGGGGTACCGACGGCGCCCTCTACAGCACGTTCCACGAAGCTGCCCAGGTATTCCATGCCTTCAGCTATTTGAAAGAGAATAGGCAAGGGGTCTTATGAACAACGAGCGTGAATGGGAAGATCGAATGCGAGAGGCGACGCAGTACGAGATGCCCAAAGAACTTCGACGCACATTCGTAAGCATGCTCATCTTTGGCTCGGTGAAAAATCCGGTATGAAATTTTTCAAAATGAATAAAGACCCAGTCTGAACTCTATTACATGTTCGAAGAGGATATGTGGGACAGAAGGGGATCCGCTGAGCGAAAGAGGGCTCGAGCTCTATACCACATCAACTCCATCTTGAATTTGCACGACCTCTCGCTCGAGACTTTCGGCCTTCCACCCATCGATAATGACGCCCTTCAGGAAGAGCCGGAGCCGCTCGACGTAAGGCACAACTGTTAAAGAACTCTACAAATTGTCGCCTTTAGGACGACTTCAACGCAGATCCAATCGACCAGAACACTGCGATCCGTCTGGCAGAGGAGCTTCGAAAGAAGCTGAACATGCAACAAAGAGCAGCCTTTGATACCCTCATCAAGGCAGCTCAACTCGGCAAGAAGGCAAAACAGAATTGCTTCTTCCTCGAGGTAAAGTCTGAAAAAGATTTACTCTTGTAGGGTTCTGGGGGTTCCGGCAAGACCTTCCTCTATAAAGCCGTCTACTATCATCTCATTGGACAAGGAATAAAGGTTTGATCACAAAATCTTCATAATGAAATCAGTGTGCAATGGTTGCTCACACCGGCATAGCAGCGACTTTGCTCATCAATGGAACAACAGCACACAGACAGTTTGGCATCCCTCTAAATGTTGACGAAGATTCCGTAGGCTTTGCGTTTCAGCAAACAATTGCCTGTTTAGTCGTGCCACGTCGAGCCTCAGACCAAGAAGTGGAGATTTCTGAAGGATGTGCAAGTGGTAATATGGGATGAGGCCACGATGAGTGATGCGCGTGTCTTTCAGTGTGTCAACAAACTGTTTCAATCCGTACGATCAGTTGATTTGAACAATGATTTGAAATACAATAGATGGAGAATAGTAGCAAGCCCTTCGGCGGCAAGATCTTCCTTCTTGGCGGCGACTGGAAGCAGCTGCTTCCTGTTATTCGACGATGTTTCACCAAGTCCGTCGTGAAATACACGCTGAAGAGGGGCTCCGCCCTCTGGTCGTACTTCAAGGTTTACTGGCTGTTAAAACTAACCGCCGTTGAGCAGGTTCTTAAACTGACCAAGAACATGAGAGCTGCACGAGACGCCCAGCAGTTTGCGGCCAACTTGGAGGAGATCGGAAGGGGAACCGCTATCAATCCCACTGATCTAACAATCCCTCTGCCTTCAGAAGTGTGCGCCGACACCGAAGACGAGGTTTCTATTACTAAAAATATTACTTCAAAGGTCATCGACTGGGCGTACGGAAATGGGCAAATCGAGGAGGAAGAGACAATGCGTGGAACATGCCTCCTTGCGGCTCTCAATGAACAAACGCAGCGCATTAATGACTTGGTCTGCAAGGAATAGTTCAACAACGGCGCAGGTGTTGGAAATGCTGCCTGGCGAGGAACGCGAGTACAGAAGCATCGACCGCGCCAGCGATGAAGGGGATCTCCCAACGGCCATCTACAACAAGCAGATGCCATCGGGAATGCCGCCCCACATTCTTCGTCTCAAGAGGGGAGCCGTCGTCATTCTGCTGCGCAATCTCAACGTCACGGCTGGGCTCTGCAACGGCACAAGACTTCGTATCGACGAGATGGGAGATGAAGTTCGTGTCTTCATTAGATCAATTCTTGATAGACTCTTCTCTGCACTCTCTTGACAACAAATCATGCTGGCAACCAAACCATTCTCACCCCCATCGAGCTCGAGCCAGCAGACAAGGACGAAGATGCCAGCCACGCTTTCACGCGAACGCAATTCCCCATTCGTCTGGCCTACTGTCTCACCGTGAACAAGAGCCAGGGGCAAACGCTGCGAAAGGTTCAAATAGTTGTTGCAAAAGGATCATTATGGCAGATGGGACTGCTTCTTCCCTCGCCCCTCTTCTCGCACGGTCAGCTCTACGTCGCCCTCAGCCGTGTCAACCGATGGTCGTCGATTCGAGTCTGGCAAGACGAAGAAAAGCGCGAGGACAGCGACGGAGACTTCACATACTTCGTTGTAAACCATGTCTACAAAAGCCTTATTGATGATTAATTTTGTGTTTCCATTCGAATAAAGTTTTAATAACTTTGAATTTGAACCACGCATCTTTGTAAATCGAAAAGCTTGGACCACACAAATTTGTAAGACATTTCAATATTTGAATCACTCATTCTTTTCGTCGACGTGACAGCGACTGGTAGGGGTTCCGCCACTACACTTCTCTCAAGGTATTCTTCTGCAAGACAATATTGACGTGTGTAGAGCTATGGCTCCGAAGCGCACGGCTGAGAACAGCGAGAATCTCGCTAAAAAGCTTCCAAGGGTGGAGGGGAGCCGTTTCGACAAGGGGGCCCGCTCCAACAAGAACGGAGGGGAACCGCTCAAAATCCTTGTCTCTGACGAGAAGATGCGTGTCCACGACCTCGAGGATATCTGTGCTGGCGCGCATGAGTCTGTTTCTAATTATCGGACTTGAATGGCGATTGAAGGACCGTCATCCTCCTTCTTCACAGCCTCCAGCCGCTCAACGAGGAATATGGCTTCCGTGGTTGTCTCTTCAAGGACGCGAACGGCATCATCATTCCGGGAAAGTTCAACGGTCGCTACGCTGAGGCAGCGATGAAGATTCACGTGGGGCAGGTGAGCTCTCGAAATAACGATGCAAAATGCAAACAAAAAGAAAATCAAAACTCATTTGAATCATATTCCAATGCCGATTTGTTTAGTGTCTGGAAATAACTGACTGCAAAATTTCTGAGTACAACTTCGCGCCCTACACGGATCGTGACTATCACCACCTTCAAGTGAACGTGGAAAATAATTCCATGTGAGCCGGAATGTTGTGTGAGGCTTTTAGTCTCCGCATTCTTTCCGCTCACGAGGATGAGAAGTTGAAGGGGCTCCGCTCTGCCTCATGGGCTGACATGCGTCCCGGAAACGACTGGTGAATTTATAGAGAAAAAGCCAAAATGAAAAAGAGTACAGTGAGATTGGTGGGGTTTCGCTTCTGAACATGACGGAGATGCGAACGACGAAGACAGCTGGCTACGACTATCGCTTGGCCACGTTCGCTGATACGCATGGCGAGGAGCGCTCGATCGTCTTCACGGGTCGCAGCATGGGATATCTTGAAATGCTGAAACCGGGAAAGGTTTTGAAACCACTTAAAGACCAATTCGTCAGTGGTACAATCTCGCTGGCCTCTCCATCAGTGAGAGCAAGTCAGCGGCCTACGAGACGTACCGCGTGTCTGCGGACGCCTTCGCCTTTCGCTTCATTGTTCTCGACAAGGCTCCCGAGTGCGAGGGGGTCCGCCTCAGCCCCGAAGACTTTGAGTTCGTCAAGCTCGACAAGGTGGCGGATAGCAACGAGGCGTGCAGTAGGATATACATTGACCTGAAATGAACTTGTTTCTTGCATCAGAGGTGCGTCTTATCGTGCTGACGACGCCCTTCTCTTCAACTTTCTACGGTATTGATGGCTCGCTGAATGAGAAGCAGCGCTACCTCAAGCTTAAGGTTTTTCAAAGTCCGATTCAAGGCCTAGGTTGGGGGACCGCTTCCTTCTGGCCTTGAGAAGTTCATGGTGGTGGAGCTGATTGGCGCCTTCGACGCGAAGGAGCGTGAGTGTGCTTGACCAGAAAAAAGCTCCCTTAGACCGTCTCCGCCTTTCGTCCGATGTGGCTATTGTGACGGCTTCCGAGGAGGAGAAGAAGCTCATCAAGATCATCAACAGCCTTCCGACTTCCCTCATCTGATTTTTTCCGATCAATAAACGTTTATTTGTTTGAATCAATCATCGTGCAATATTGATTCACAAAAGCGCCGAAAGAAAGTAACAAAATCAGGGGTTTAGTGTGCTTATTCATTCTGTCGTTCTTCGACCGGCGCTTCGTTCTCGAAGTTCTCTGCGCCTTCGGGAGGCTCATGAATCACTGTCGCTCCACCTTGCTGAAGAAGCTCCTCGAGAAGATAATTATTGTAAGAAAGAAGATGATTCGTTCTGCGTTGAACGCTGATGAGCTCCTACAATTGTTTAGAAGAGAAGAAAAACAGAAAAAAACCTGGAGAAGTTCATTAGTGGTTTTCGAGCTCTGTGGAAGAAATTCAGCCTGGTGATTCAAGGAGACGGACAGATCTCTTCCAGCAGCCTAAAGCTTTTGTGGTTCCAGTATCAAACGCAGCAAACCTCATCTTCACCGCGTTCATTCAAGTAATTCCACAGATGCACTTCAGCTGGCTTCATCTTGTTTGGAAGAGGAACGAAGGCGGAGCCTTGTCCAATCGACCTGGAGAATTACTCTTAAGGAAAGGAACACATACTTCTCTTTGCGCAATTTTTCGACTCTCTTCAAGACGGTTCCGTAGTGACGCACCGCCTGTGCACGGTTCACATCCACCCGAAACTTAGCCTTCGCCTAAATTTGCACTCTAAGATTGAATCGAAATCACGGACCTCACTGGTGAGAGTTGCAAAAAGATTAGCTTTCTTTTGCTTGAAGTCCGGAATCGAGGGCTTTCGTCATTTCGTCCACGTCGGCCGGTCGTGTTCTCCAGCGCTCTCCGCCACCGCCGACCTCATCATCCGCCGGAGAGGGGCCGCCGACGGTCGTCGCCCTCGCCACACGCTGAAGGGAAGCCGACGCCGTCGCCCTCGACGCTGCGGGAGAGGGAGCGCCGCGCAGGAAGAGCAGCCGCCGACACCACGAAGCCCCTGCCCACCCGGCACCGGACAAGCCTGGGCAGTACGTCCACTCTCAAGGGACCAAGCCTCGTCTCCCCGTGACCCAGCCAGCGATAAGCTGTGATCCCTGGGAATAAAACTAAACTAAAACCGGAATCGACTTTGCATCATCTACTAGCATCAGTTCCGCATTCGACAACATGAAGGAAACCACGAATTCACTTTGCTTTTTGTTGAGACGCGTCTGAGGAAGACAAAATTTGGTTGCAGAAAAATTGAACTCACCTTATGAAGTTTGCTGCCTGGAGGTAGAGAGTGCATCTTCTTGCTTTTGTCATTCTTCATTCCGGTATCAGTCGTCACTTCCATCGACTCGTTTGATGAAGAATCGTGATCTTCCGACGAAGAATCGTGCCTCGCCATCTTTAATTCGATCTGTAATCTCATCATGCAATTACTGGAGACAAAACGCGCCATAATCACGAAATGACAAAAAAAAGCAATCGAGAAGATTCATTAACGTCTTGACTGAAATCGCTAGACGACTTCTTTTAAGAAGACCAGATGAAGACCAAAGAAAGCTAGATGGAAGTAGCGTCGAAAAATAACGATAAAGCGCGTCAACACAATCAAAAAGTTAAAAGAAAGCGAACGACATTAAGACGAGGTGCGTATATGTCGCACGACATATGCATATGTCGGGTGACATACACATATGTCGGGTGACATACACATATGTCGGGTGACATACACACATGTCACTGAAATTAACGACGTTCAGCGGATTCTTTTGTTTCAACATTTCTTACTCTTCTCTTGCTTGTTTTTTTTGCTATCCCACATGCATGTCTAACTCGCTGTTAGAGCTCATCTTTGCAGTAATGGAAGTCGAACCGAATGCCACTGATGATCCGACCAATCATTTGAGTGCTGTCGATTATCCACTCATTCAGTTTGCTTTCTCCCAGCAACTTTCTCAAGAGGTTCGCGGGCTTTGTTTTCTATTCACAGACGCTTTAGCCGCTCTTGAACCTGGATGATTTGAATGTCACCAGTCCAAAAATCAATTGCGTGAACGACTTAGAACAGGTAAAAACAAGATTTCTGTGCATTTCATCTTCATTTAGAAATGTGCTGAGTTTGGAAATCGTCTCCGCCAGCTTCGTTCAGCTCAAAGACGATCGTTTGAAGAAGCCCATAGTGGCAGAACCTTCTTCTACGAGAATGCAGCTGTTTCTTTGGAGCCGATATCAACTCCCGGCATGGTAATTCGACTTGGAAAGTAAGTTCGAAACCTTTCTTTATGAGCTATAAGGTTGTCGCCAAGCAACATGGCTTCTGATGAGGCAGCCGTGAAGAGAAAAGTGCGATTGCTGTTATCACCAGAAACATCATTGCGTTTGCTTTACTTGCCTCTAACTGGTTTTAAGCGTTCTCATTGAATGAGGCCGACTGTCAGTCGCTGAAATCGGTGCGCCTCGTGTTGGTGACGTCGCGAGGGATAATTACGTTTGGCGAAAACGACTGGAGTTTGGAGAGCGTAGACGTACAAAGAGGAACACTGAAGCTCCAGTGTGTTGTCGCAATTGACAGTTTGCTTCCCGTCGAGAACTACAAGAGAGGTTCTCAGATTTAGAGTTCAGTTTTATCGTGGTTTTCAGGCTATTTCTACTTCCGGTTTCGATCTTTTGACAATTACGACGACACGATTTCCTTTATTTGTTCTGCCGGAAAGTTCCCTGACGGCTCGCAAGCTTCGTCGACGGCTCTTCTACGATCCTTCTGTCTGGCTGGCTCACGAGGTGTAAATGAAATGAGTGCTTCTAAAGTCAAGGTTGGATTGCTTTGTGTCCAATTAGTTCGCAGAAGCTGAAAGTCGTCGAAGACTATTTCAAGTTGACGCTATCCGACGAGCAGCGAAGGGCAATTCTTGGGAGTCATTCTCATTGGCTCTCGGTTATTCGCGGAGGAGCCGGCTGCGGCAAAACAACTACAGCAGTAGCAATAATGCTTCTTGCTGCGGTCTGCAACGAATCAGTGCTGGTTATTGCGGAAACAAATTCTGCAATTGACAACCTCTTGAAGCGCTTTGGTAATCGAATGAGTTGATTTGAAATCTTTTCTTTAGTGGAAATTGGGTCTGGACGCATTGCAATGGACGATTTCAATGGAGCGGATCGTCCGTTTTCCACAATCAGATACTGTTCGAAACGGTTCTTTAGCGAAGTTCCTGACGAGGTTAAGGCGTTTGCTATTCAGGTAAAACTGAATTTTGTGCCTATCGTTTGTTTAGCCTGGCGACTACGAAGAACTTGGCAAGATGGAAAAGGCTGGCATTGTTTTTACAACCTGTTCTTCTGCGGCAAAGACAATCTTCTCTTACCGAAATTTCAGGTCTTGGTGATTCTTTATCTCAAACACGAGAATTTCAGCCACGTATTGATTGAAGAAGCAAGTCTTTGTGATGATATCCGATCAGCCGTGGGTATTATGCGTACCTCCGATCGAATCACTTTCCTTGGCGACGAGCGCCAGTTGTTGCCTGGAAACGGTAAGCACATAACGAACTATCTGACATTGCGCAGGTAATGAAACTTCTACGTTGACTCGCTTGCTGAAGGAAAATTCGGAAGCAGGCGTCTTTACCTTGATTGTATGGCTTTTTATTGTTTTCGAGTTTCGCATGTTTAGTCGCAGCATCGGTCGAACGCTCAGTTGTCAAGTCTCGTTTCGCAACTATTCTATGAGGGCTCAGTGTCCGTTTGCGAAGATTCGACGAATTTTCCCGTTTCAATTCTTCATGCTATTTCAAAGGAAGAATCTGCCGGCTCAAGCAACTTGAGTTACATGAACAGTCGTCAGGCATGAATTACTCCTTTTATTCACTTATTGTAATTACAGACTCGAATTGCAATGGACGTTATTCGTCGTTTTCAAGAAATTGATGAGATTTCTCGTATCAGAATTATTGCCGCTTATTCGGGAGAAGCAGAACATATACGAGAAGCACTCCGAGAAGCGAACTTCCAAACCATCGAGGTTGACACCGTTGATTCAGCCCAGGTTCACCTCACTTTAATTTCAATACTCCCTTAAGGGCAAAGAAGCGGATATCATCATTTTCATCACTACAAGATCCAACTTCACTCATAATATTGGATTTCTTACTGACGATCGAAGATTGCTTGTGGCTTTGTCGCGAGCCCGTTCCGAAGTCATCATTGTTGGTGATATCACGGTAATCGTTCGTTCCAAGTTCCGAGTCAATTCATAGAGTCTTGCAAGCCCGGGTCACAAATGCTGGCGACAGTTGATCCTTCAGTGCATCAACTGCGACACCGTTTACGACTGCAGCTCTTCTGTTTTCCCTCTTACAGAACTATCAAAAGACGAGTCAAAGGTACATTTGAACTTTTAAAATGATCACTGACTTTCAGTATCTGGTTTCCAATCCTCACTGCCTCACAATCTTCGTAATGTCGTGCCCTTTTCATTGGAATGAAAGGCAACTAGAGGCTTTCCTTCAAAGGAATGGTATGCTTTTTTCTTCATTTCAAAGGCATTTGATATAGATTCTCACGTGAAAATTGCCGACTCGTTTCACATGCCTGAAATCGAGAACGGAAACTATGTTGGAGCAGCAAGCGGAGATTGGTTCATTCGAGTCACTTCTCGTGCAATGATCAACAGCGTCTTGTCGATGGACAAAACATTGGCTTCGGCTCCACAAGGTGTGCGTCCACGTCTGATTCGAGGTACATTTTTTTGTCTCTACATCTTTATTTCTTTCAGTCCATGGTCAAGGACATGATATCACCATTTCTCGTCGTTTGATCGCAGCGAGTCTTCTGAGAGATCTCAGAAATTGCTTTCCGGTAATCTCCGCTTTACTCTCTCTCTACGTTGTTCAGTGGGTGTACATCAAGGGGTTGCCATCAACACTTCCAGAAGACGAATGTCATTCGCTTTTTTTCAGACTGTTCTCAGGTTGGTCCCGTTAATGTTTCTAAACTATTTGGCAGGCCTTCGAATCACGCGACTTCGAGACTTCATCTGTGAAGGCTACTTCGAGATTCGGTTCGCTTCTTCAGTGGAGGCAAGCATCGCCGCACTTCAAAACGGGTATCGCCTGGAATATGCGGATCGATTCTATGTGCTTCGCGTTTATCAAGACTTGGAATGCTCTGTCTAAAAGGAATTGTGCAATCTTTGTTTTCAGAAGAGTTGTCTTGAGATTCTCGTCATGTCTGTTTTATTAGCATCCGTAAAAAACGCACAATTGTCTATGGATTTGTTTCAGCAATAATAATGGAGTGTGGATTTACATCATGATTTCCGTAAAGAATAAAGAAAATGAACAATCTTGTGCTGCAGTGAAGGACAGAAATGCAGGGAGAGGGTGTGGAACAGAGATCTCACATTCGTTTATCTACACGTTAGAGTACGCGCAGACTACTGAGTGGGAGCGAAGAGGCTCATTGTTAAAGGATGTTCACGATGCAAAAGAAATGAAGTTCCTGCACTACAGCGTAATCAAGGTGTTAAATTAAATAGCTAAATTGGTTCCTTGATCACTGAACCGTTACTGACTGCAACAGGCAACCTACTCTCAAATCAGAACAACTTGGCCCATTATGCGTCGGAACAGCAAAGGCTACTGAATCGTAGA
Organism: Poikilolaimus oxycercus; assembly: GCA_034700245.1. NCBI lineage: Eukaryota > Metazoa > Nematoda > Chromadorea > Rhabditida > Rhabditidae > Poikilolaimus > Poikilolaimus oxycercus. The sequence continues at coordinate 14,812 of JAQIXL010001063.1, forward strand.
ACATCGGAAAGCTAGTAGAAATTCTTGAGATGATGCTGTTTGATGGCGGCATCGACACCAAGGGGGCGAGGGAGGATAAAGTGATGCATGACATCTTCCAACACTGTATCGTACATGGAGTGCTAAAATTTGAGTTGCCATCGCTTTCGATCAATAACACCGTTCGTCATTCGAGCCGCGTCCGGGGTGCTGAATCACATTCAGGCTGCCTGAGAATGGTTGTGCCGGGGCCTGTCAGTCGTCTTTTCTCCTCCCAGGCAGTCCTCTTTGGATGAACGACTCCCTATTGTCCCCGCACCCCTTCATTGTATTTTTCTTTCTGCTTGGATTATGCGCCCGGCTACACAAATAATTTTGCAGACAGTCGGCATAGACGTTGCTATAACGAATTCATAATCAATTCGAGCACTCAAAGAGTTCTCAATAACAAGATTGCCCAACAAGCGTCCACCGAGTAACCAAAGGAGCGCGTCGTTTGAACATTCAGATTGTGAGTTCCATTACACTTCTTATGGCGAGCTTGTTTTTCAAGTGACGGGCATGAGTGATTTGGATGGATAGATGGCGATTTGTCAGTAAATTACAAGTACCGCACGCACGAAGGAGAAAGAGGGTCTTGGCGACTCCCCTGGACAAATGAACTGCTCATTGTCAGTAAATCTGAAAATGGATACATAAGAGACGGAACATGCTCTGAACATTCCATCATTAAAAACTATGATTGAAATCGAGCGCTATGAAGCGTACAGCTGGCGAAAAAAGGGCATTGTTACGATTCTCATATCAACCAAATTTGCATCTGGCCTCACTTCTGCCAATTGAATAGTCTGCTGTGCTTGCCAGTATTTCGGAAAATTGTCGGGTTGCTACTGAAGAAACAATGGGCGTCGTTTGTTTATGAAACATTTGAGAAGTTGGGAAATGAATCCATTTTCTTAGCTTTCAAGAAACAAAATACTCCATTTACGGCATTCAGTCTCTGAAAAGGCCTAACAATTGTAGTCGAGGCGTTTACAAACAACCGTTTCCACCTACGGGTATACTGATGAGAATAAAGGTTTATCACTCTTCTGAGTTTCCACACCTTTCAATCAAGTCTTCGTCATTCAAGCGGTGTCTAAGATTGGTGAATCAATTCCATCGTTGCGGCCTGCGAAAGGTGGGGGTCGGGCTGTACGACCGCCTTTCCTCTCCTAGGCAGCCCTCTCTGAAGGACACTGAATAACGGCTTCTCTTCCCCATTGTTCCCATTTCGTTTCATATTCTTTCTGTTTGATTATTGCCCGGCAAGATAACTCATTTTGCAGACAATCGGCATAGAAGCGGTGAGGATTCATAATCAATTCGATCACTCGTCGCTCAATAATTATCAGTCATTCGGCTTGCAAATTTAAAATCCGAAGCACGCTCACGCCTGACCTCGTTTGATATCGAATAGTGATGAGTATCACTGCGCTTACCACGAGCCTCGCGTTTCTAGCGGCTTTGTTGCCATGAATCGGTTTCTCAGTAAATGCCTGCCGAAATCATGAAGGAGAAAGAATATCTTGATGACTATCTTGGAATACTGTCACTTAGTTGCTGACGGAGGCCTTCGTGTCTCTATCAGTAACCAAGGTAGGAGCTGCATCATACACGAAAATCATTTGAGTTTCAAATCTTGCTGAATGAGAGGTTGAAGAATTTCTGATTTCATTTATTTATTTTTACAGCTTCCAAAGCAAACTCTCCATGTGTTGCGACATTCCATCAATAAAGAGGCCCTGGAGAACGCAGTGAAGCAAATATCTGAAGAAAACGTGCGCCATTGATCGCTGGTTCAGAAACTGACCGTCTAAAAAGAACCCAAAAAAAGGGACTAGAAATGGACTGACCAGCTTATTATCAGCAGCAGCGTCTGAGAACTAAATTAATGGAAAGAACAGCAATCAAGGGCATCCTTCTAAAAAGTATAGATGACAATAAAAATTTATATTTCTGTGCCTTTCCCAAGCGAGGCATTTACAAAATCGTACAAAAGCTTGTCAGCGATGTTGATGGTAGCATAGAGGTAGTTTGAAGGGGGAAACAATCAATTCGCTGCTCGTCACTCGGCGGGCGCAGCGGGCGTCGTTGAGTCATTTCCATTGACGCTGCCTGAGAAAGGTTGTGCCGGGTTGCCGTCCCTTCCTCCGTTCGGCACCCTCGTAGGAAGAGGAGCCGATTTTTCTTTCTTTCTTGATCACGCTTGATTTTCATTCTGTTTGATTGTGTCACGTTATGAGTGGGAGATACTTGCAGGCAGTCGGCATGGAAGCGGCTGCTATCATGAATTCATAATCAATTCAGCAAGGTTATAAAAAGTGCGCATGCGCAACGCATCGGAAAACTTGCGATTTTAACACGCAAATCTTCGTTTTGACTCTTTCGGCATACTGGTATGGAGTGCTTTCATCGACATAGTTTCTCTTCATAATCTCATTATGGCAAGATTCATGTTTCGAGCGGATGTGAAGTTATTGTGATGATGTTTTGGAGATTAATTCGTTTTCCCGAATTGCGTAAGGGTCAAATGAAAAAAATTGACCGGCTATTGTGCCCGGTTTCGACTCTGTATTAACTGAAACATCTGATATGCCTGCTAGCAATACTGATATTTCTCGCACTGCTCATCAAACTTCAAACTTGTCTTCAACCACACGATTGTTTAGACCTAGAGGTCGGAGTTGCTACTTCTCTTTTTTCTAGTTGATCACTTTTGCGCACGGAAATACGATTCTGCAATTGTGAATCATTGCGATTTCTTGGTTCGCTCATCTTCCTGGAAATAAGGAACAGAAACTCGGTGATCACTGTGTGCGATTAGCAAGAAACGTGTTTGAAATGTGCGGGTAACAACAGCTTCTCTCATCTGGTGAACAACTTGGAGAATAATTTCCATTTGTCGTCTTCCGACCTTTCGACTGCCGGATTCGAACACTTCTTGCAATGCGCTTTTTGGCAACATTGGAAGTTCTCAATCTAACGCATTCTTTTAAGAAAAAAAAGCAAATATGTCATCAGATTAGTACTCGAGTAACTGAACATGAATAAATCCCTTTCATTTCGAGACGAATTTTGGTACGCCGGCAATGCGGCCCGGCATCATCTATTTCGTGGTTTCCGCCGGTTCACTCTCCTTCTCTAAATCCGCAAAAAAATGCTCTTAAAATCTGATTAAAACGGCGTTGTTTGCCGATCCAAATTGCTAGGCTAGCAAACTGAAAAGAAGGCAGACTTTATTTGAACAAAGTCACAAAGTTGAAGATAAAACTGATTTCAAAATTTACTCGACGCAAACTCATTGCGGCGAGTCGCCAATACCCACAATAACACCGAAAAACGCAAGCAGTACAAATTCGGAAACATTATCAAAAATCTTCATCCTCTTTTTGAGCTATTGTAGGATCACGCATTCTCACTACTGCATGGTCTCGCCATCCCCCGCCGACCAGTTGAAGGCTAAGGTGTGCACCGCCGTCGTTGACCAATTCCACTCGGTCATGGCCGTGATTACTCCGGGTAAAACCGACCGCCCTGGAACCACGACGGTCAGCATCAGGCCGGAAAAAAATACCTGGGACGCTGTTGGCCCAGAAAGCGCGGCTTTAAGTCTTCATAGTGCGCTGACCGATCGAGATACAACTCCCACTTGTCAATCTGCTTTCGGTTCCTTTTCCAAGCTTTCAGCACGGCGTCAATAGCTTCTGGCTGAATGTTTGTGATACCACCAATATGCAAATCTGTCGCCGCTAATGATAAAAGCCGCTCCTCGTTGATTTCAATCAGTCCGCCGCGAAGAGACAAACGCTTGAGACGACGAATGCCCGCATTCTCGAAGAAATCCTCTCGCACGTGGTATTCACGAGACATCACGTGGAGAGAGTGGACGTTTGAGCATCGCTCGACAAGTTTGAGGAGAACGTCGATGGGGACGAATTTTCCATCGATTTCCAATTCCAAAATTGATCTCAAGTCGAACTGGTCAAGAAAATCGTCTAATGGTCCGAAAATGGGACCGTATATCGTGAGATTTTCAAGTCGAATTCGACGTTGGAGATAGTTCAAAACCACATGAAAACGTTCCCCTAAACTAACGATTTTGAAGGCAAAAAATGGAAATAAATATTGTAGCTTACGTACCACTCGAGCTTCAGTTTTCGTCCCACCATGAATTCGGCAAGTAAAGCGACGGGAGCGACGAAGACCCAAACTTTCATTTCATCCTTGTAGAGCACAAAATTCGGTTTCGTCGTTTCCAATAAATCAGCCGACTCGTGGACAATAAAATTGAGACATGCTATCTCGGGCGGATCGCGAGAGACGTTTGCATTGACGCTTGAGAAGAAAATTTTCCTGACTTCGTCATCATCGCTTTCACTGCCGTTGTCGTCATGGGCTTCTAGCTTGATTTCGCTCTTTTCTGTCGGCAAATAAGGGTAAACGAGTCGAGAGAAGTGACTAAATGGTCGAAGTTTCAGCTCGTTGAGTTTGAAAAGTCTTTGATGCCTGAAAAAAGAGGACAGGTTGCAAAGAAGGTGCCATTGTACAAACCTTTTACAAGTGCGAGCAAACCTTAGAGCATCATGGGGATCAAAAAACTGCATTAATTCCACGACTGTTGCGCCATCGATGCCGGCTAACGAGCAATCGATGGACATCGAAGAGAAGAGCGGCGAGAGGGACGCCATTGTGCGACAGACAGCGAAGGGAAAATGATGATGCACGCTCGGCCGCGACTTTTCTACTCCTACACACCCCCTCTCTCCGCCATCACAACATTTTCAAACAAACAACGACCTCCTTATTTTAAAGTACTGTGGTGAATGAAGCTTTTTCCTCTTTGCCGTTCCGAAGCAATGCTAACAATTAGTAGCAAATTCGCAAACTCCGTGGAAAGAAACTCTGAGTGGTAAAAAATCAATTCACTGCTCGTCGCTTCAGCCGCGGCGGGCGTCGTGAATCATTTTTGAGAAAGGCTGTGCCGGGTTGTCGGCCGTTCTTCCCTTCCTCGTCTTCGAAAGAAACCATTGCTTGAAGAGGAGCTTTCTTTTCTTTTTATGACCGGTGTTCATTCTATTGTAAATATTTTCGCACTATGAATCTGATAACAATTGCAGGTGGTCGGCGTAGAAGCAACTACCTTCGTTAATTCATAATCAATTCAATTACACTTCAATAAGTGATACGCAATTGCAAAGTATCGAACAACATACTGTTCTAACAACGAATTCCCGATGTCACCATGATTCTGGCATATTCGCGTGTGGACTGCCCTGATCGACATCGTGTCTCTTGCTGCTCTCATTGCAGATTTTTGTAAGCGGCACGGAATACCTGGCAGATTCAGTTCAAGTTCAAGTTTTTATCGAAATCGGTGCGTCCACACGCGACAAGGCCATGAGAAAGGGGATAGGGGAGGTCTAGCAGGCTCAGCGTAAACGCGACGCCGCGCGAGTCTCCCCGAGGCTCTTGTTTTTGGAAAGTTTTCAGAAGCGTTTAAAATACAAACATCCATATTGATGGTGATGTTGTACTGCGAGAAGAACGCGTTGTTCTTCTTCTTTTGCTTGAGCAAGCGGGTGGCGGCTTCTTTCGCGGTCTCGAGAGAGAATGGCGAGCCATTGCTGAGAAGCGCTTGTGGTTGAAGGTGATCCGTGGCTTCTCGCTCTGCTGAGAAATAAGTTCGAAAAGTTTTTAGACCTTTGTCGGTACGGCAACTAGCTGGAACTGAACCAGCTCTCCGTCCGCCGGGCCTTCATCCATCTCGGTCGCCTTGACGCCGTTGACGTAGACTTCGCAGCCTCCTTCAGGGACCCGCAGCGCCTTTCCAGTGTCATCGTCGTTCTCTTCTAATTCATCAAATTGAAGAAGAATGATCCCAAATTTACCGATGTCCTCGTCCGAAATGGTGTCGCCGGATCCATCGAGAGCGGGAAGAGGCATCTGACGATATCGAAACCACTTCGTGCAGGGCTAATATAAACAGTTTGTTTCAGGTTGTAAAAGTATTGCATACCACTCCATGAGTGAGCGTCTCGTAGTCCTCGAAGGTTTCGGTGGAGAGCCGGTTCTCAGCGAGGTTGGCGTTCAGCTTGTTGCCATGCTCGTCGCGGCCAGCATCAATGGCGATCTCGATTCGACGGACTGCGTCGTGGCTGCACCACGGGATGCGCTTCCTCTTTATCTCTTCGCGTGAAGGGATCTATTGTTTTGTTGAGAAAGAATAAAAATGTTTAACTGCGTTCTTGCTTTGATGCCGGTGAGCCCACGAATCGAAGATATTGTAGAAGGGTTAGCGCTTCGACGAGCGCGTTCCACGACAACAATGTGTTTGGGTCGACGTGACTAGAGATTTGAATAAAGGCTTGGCATCATGCCGCGCGGCGCGAAGCGCC
>JAQIXL010001064.1:0-21211 GCA_034700245.1 Poikilolaimus oxycercus
CTCGGCTCATTTTTTGGCAGCTTAGAGCCGAAACGATGCTCTTTTCAATGATGCCAAGAACTCCCCAAAAATCCTCATTTTTGGGCACTAACCATCGAATTTGAGAGCTCGCGCAGCTCGTGGTAGGCTCACGAGCTCGCGGTACCCAGATTGTTACGGAGGCTGATCTCAGCCTTTCGCTTTTCCCTCGTCCAAATAATGCACCCATGACCTTCGTATTTGAATGTCTAATCAACGACAAGACAAACTTAAACCCGTCGCGTATACGCGGTAACTTACGCACACAACTCTGACATTTCGATTGGCCGGCGACGGTGCTGCGGCTTACTCAAGCTCGCACTCGTAAAGGAATGGCGGTATGACTTTGATGGCTATTACCTAATTTTTGGAAAGCTCGACGCCAGTCGAGCCAAATAAGCACGAATCTACTGAACTACTGTTATTTTGATTTCACAAAGGTTTTAGAGATAGTTGCAACAAAGAAGTGAGAAGCGAGAATTGAAGAAGACAGCGAAGATCTTCTTCGTGGTTGTCTTCAATAGAGCGCCTCAAATACAAATGCGAGTTCAATGCTCGCAAGACGTGCAAGTAGCTGCCCGGAATCGGAGATCGAGCGGCCGAATAGTGACAGGTGGTTTGCCTATCGACAGTCGAGGAAGGAATCTATGACCAGCGAGGAGTTTCCCACAAAAACTGTGATCTACAAGGCAATTAAGTTTGGATCAACGTTTTTGTAAGGAACTTCTCGCGTCCCACAATTTCTATAATTTCACGCCACTTCATTATGACACACTAAAGGAAAAGAAAAGTAGAGGCCACTAGGAAAGAAGAGAAGGGATAGCTGCTGGATGGAAACATTTACCATAACATTATTGCGTAACGACGACCGCCGAGGATGTGAACCCGTCGCGTGTACGCGGTAACTGATGCTCAGAATTCGTCGTTTGAATTCTTGCGTGACGGTGTTGCGGCTCGCCAGGGCTCGCACTCGTAGGAGTAGCGTGGCCGCTATAACGCCAATTTTTGGAAGACTCGGCGAAAGCCGAGTCAAATACGACCTCCTTCACCCTCTTTGGAAGTCGATCGGTTACGCTCTCCTCACAGATGAAACAGAAAAAAGTAGCAGAGACTTCGATACCAAAAAAAAAAAATAGCTGCGAAGCGGAGCACTCCCAAATGAACACTTTTTTCTTTTAACATCTTCAAAATTTATTGAAACGCATGTTAGACGTTCTAACATTGCATGACGTTTAATTTGTCCGCTTCTCTGCTGAATGCCTCTCGCATCGGTGCTACTTCGGAAATAAGAACAAGCGCGCCTTCTCCTTCGGCGACATCTTTACAAGCGTCATTCTCTTCATTCTAGCAATGGAAGCTTGGCTTGCAACCAGTCAGCTATTCTTTCAAGAGGGGTTAAAAACACACAAAAGACGTTGAGAAGTGCAAAAAATGCAATCCGTTCTCTATACATGGGAAAATCTCTACTTCTTTTCTTTCCTCTTGTTAGCATGCTTCTTTCACTTCCATGAGTCGAGTTAAATAAGTACGAGGCTAGAAAGCCACTTTTGTCTCTTTTGAACAGAGCGACAAAAATGTCACAAAATGAACACGTTGAACAATTTAATAGACGAATTGATGAGCGCCGTTGTTTGAGGTAAAACTGGCTAAGAATGAAGTGAGACAATCTTGAAACTTAGAATCGTTACCACAAAAATCATTTCCGTGCATCGTGCTAGTGGTTTTGTCATCTTCAAAGCTATTGTACAATGACCGAGCAGAGCGACTCGAAACCGTTTAGGTGGTTTATGTATTGTACATCTGCATGCTAATGGCGACTGGTCAGGATGTGAACCCGACGCGTGTACGCGGAAAGCCGCAGTATTCAACATTTCAATTTCGTGGATGACGGTGTTGCGGCTCGCAAGAGCTCGCACTCGTTAATCAAAAAGATTACGACTATCATCACAACGAATTTTTGGAAAGCTCGACATCAGTCGAGCCAAATAAGCAGGAAGCTACATAGCGAGTCAGATTTGATTTCCAGTGCACGCAGAGCTGCAATTATCGCAAAACAAGCTTGTTGAACAATTTGTTTGTTAGAGTGGAAGTGATTAGCGTTGTTGTTGGAGGGAAAGGTTTTGAAAAAAAGCGAAACGCCTTGAAACTTGACATAAAAATCGTTATTCCGTCGCGTCATGGCAAATTCGAATTTTCAAGCCGTCTTCTTTAGCAAAAAGAAGCCTTCTCAGGCAAAAAGCTGTCCAGTTTAATCGTCATCGTCAACTTGTCAACTTCGCTTTTCTCGACATTCGTTGCTTTCAGTTCGGTTTTCAAGCTCGTGCCCCAATTTAGTGTCTCATTGTCAGATTAGCCTTTTGCCAACATTTCTTTCGTCAATATTTCCCTCACATCCAGGCATTTGCATGACTGATGAGCGGTGAGCCAAGTGTAAACCCGACGCGTGTACGCGGTAACTTGCGCACACAACTCCGGCATGGGATTTATCCACCGACGGTGCTGCGGCTTACTCAAGCTCGCACTCGCATTACTAAGGGGACCTTCGTGATCTCTGGCGAAAAATTTTTGGAAGGCTCGACGCCAGTCGAGTCAAATACGAACGAATCTGTTGAACCGCTGCTTTAATTTCACAGAGTTGCAACAAAGACGCGCGAAGCGAGGAATGAAGAAGACATCGAGAATCTTCTTCGTGGTTTTCTTCAATAAAGCGCCAGTAAGTACAATGCTCGCAAGACTGAAAAAAACAGCGCGGTTATCTCACTGCCCAAAATGGACTGGCGCCAATATCTCACGGTGCCTCTATCCGCTGCGTGAGGTACTACCGCCGATCATTTCTCAAAATGAGATAAGTACGCCGTGAGATATTCGCGGCGTGAAATGTTACCGCCGGTCCTTTTTCGCGTGAGATAATCACGCCGTGAGATATTGGCGCAGGGAGAGGAGATCGAGCGGTGGAATAATGGCAATTCCCCACAAAAACTTGATCTATTGTAGAAATCAATCAAGATCAACGTTTTGTGAGGAACTTAACGGTAAGACAATTTCTATAATTTCAGACAATTTCTACAATACCAGCGTCGCTCCGCTCCGCTGGAGCGGTAGAGCAGCGCAGTTGAAGCCGGATGGGCGAGCGGCCCAGAGTTTACCTACCATCCTTCTCCTCTTTTTCTATGGCTTTCTGCCATAGATAATTATTCCATCCCTCCTCCTCCTCCTCCTCCTCCTCCTCAACTATTGAAGCTGCACATGCCTTCTCCTTCCCTTCAACAACTGGGGCGAATGCGCACTGCTCCGTTCCTCCTCCCTCTCCCGTCCCCATCTTCCCCCTCCCTCGATCACTGGAGTTTCTTCGAATACTCCCTTCCCTCTCTTTCCTCTCTTCAATTCTCCCTATACCCTCCTCGCCTTCCCATCATCGGGGGGACCCCTTCTCTCATCACACCTTCTTCGTCCTCTCCCTCAATGACTGAAGTTGCATAGAATACTCCCTCGCTCCCTCCTCCCTTTCCCCCTTCTCCTTCTCCGGTCCTCAAATTCTCGTTCTTTCAAACTACCATTGGAACACCATAGAATACTCACTCTCCCATCCTCCTCCTCTCTCTCTCTCTCTCTCTCTCCCTCCTTTTCCCTATTCCGTCCCCGCCTCCCTGTCCTTCCGACCACTCAAACGGCATAGAATACCCACTTCACGCATGGTTCTCTTCAACAAACGTTCCACTGCGCACTCTCGGTGCGCGCATACGGTGTGCGCCCGCAAATGCAAATTGAAGGCGCGAAGCTGAAATTTTGGGTCGATTTTCAATCCTTTCGCTTTTTATAGCGTTTCCACCTCTAAACCATGCTGTTTTCTTTGCGGGAAACGATTTTCTGACCCCGAAAACCCTATAGCGACCCTTCCCTGCTCGAACCACCGGCGAAAACCTAGAAAACCTCTGGACACGCAAACGAAGCGGATTATATAGAAGGATAACTGGTAAGACAATTCTTATAGAAGAGAGTTTTATTGACAACAGAAAGATGGAGTTTACGTGTCGATATCACGTGATCAAATTCCTTACAGCGTCCACTGCACGCGGCCTCGACATCGAGAAATGAGCAATTTTTGGAATGAAATTAGAAATTTTTCGACCTTGGTGCAGTCAAATAAGCGCGAGGCTAGCGAGCCGCTTTTTTTTTCTTGCGAAGAGCGAGACAAATGTCACGAAATGCTGAAAAATTTGTGAGAGTGGAAGTGATTAGCGCTGTTGTTGTTTGAGGCAAAGGTTTGGTTAAGAATCAAGCAAGACAATCTTGAAATAAAAATCATTACCGTGCATCGCGCTAGTGGCTTGTCGTCTTCTTACAATACTTCCTCCCTTCAATGCTTCAAAGACCGAGGAGAGCGACTCGAATACCGTTTTGGTGGTTTATTTACATCACATCTTGCATGCGTAATGACGACTGGTGAGGATGTGAACCCGACGCGTGTACGCGGTAATTTGATGTGCAGTATTCGACATTTGAATTTAGTGGATGACGGTGTTGCGGTTCGCAAGAGCTCGCACTCGTGTAGATCAGTACACGCATCCAATACCGACGAATAGAATTTTTGGAAGGCTCGACGAAAGTCGAGTCAAATTAGGTCATCCCACGAGGAGTCACGCAAGATTGCCCTATCTAAACTCCTCATTTGCCGATAGGACAATAGGCGAACACTTTTATAGTCAGATCTGGAGAAATTCCCTCCCACCTCCGTTGATCTACACAACACGGCGCGTAAATCAACGGAAGCGAGAGGGAAATTCTTCCCATGCCAAGTACCGCTGATGTGAGGGCGTCTGACAGCTTTCTTTCTTCCTTCCGCCTTGTTCCATTTCTACTCGCAGAATGCATCGGTACTTCAAGTTAATGAAAGCATTTACTCATTTACAGTCAATGTGGAGCCTTATTGGCAATAGAAAATTTACGTTTCGACACGATCAACATCTTCACTTCTCTGCTGACTGCCTCGCACTCCATTTCTGCTTCAGAAATAACAACAAGCGCGCCTTCTTCTTGACAAAGTGACGTCCGTCATTGAGAACTTCATGCTTCACCGTCACTGTTTCTTCCTGGAATTTTTTCTTAAGTGTTGAGCAGAATTAAATTACAGCCGTTAACTCTCGAAGCTCTTCTCTTTTCGAGAAGCCTATTTCAAATTCGTCATAAAAGGCGTCGATGGTGAGGTTTCATTGTGATCTCCGTGCTGAATTTCTTTTCTCTTGTTAAAATATTTCTTTCTCTTCCATGTTCCACGGCGCGTGCCGTACTCCTTCCCACATCATCCGTCATCGTCGGCCTGAGAGCGCATTTGCTCAGCATTCCTTGCTTTAATTTGGTTTCCAAGCGCATGTTCCAATTTTTTTAAATTTTTTTTTCCAAATTAGTGTCTTGTCAGCTTTTTGTCAACGTTTCTCTCCCCAATCTTTCCTTCATATCCAGAGTAGAGTATTTGCATGACTAATCAATGACGAGCCAGGTTTAAACCCGACGCGTGTACGCGGTAATTGAGGCACAGAATTCGACATTTGAAATTGCTCATTGCGGTGTTGCGGTTCGCGAGAGCTCGCACTCGGTAAAGAATAAAAGTCCTATGCACATTCCAATGAATAGAATGTTTGGAAGACTCGACGAAGGTCGAGTCAAATTAGGTCATCCTTCGAGGAATCATTCAAAATCTAGTCTTGTCCTATCTAAACTCCTCGTTTGCCGGTTCGACGATAGGTGTACTTCTGGGACCTAAAAGTAAACAAATAAATAAAACTGTAAACAGGCCTATTTTGACTTACGTTCAAGGTTTGAAAAGTAAACAATAAACAAACAACAAAAGCAAATGTGGTTGTTTACATCTGGGACCAAAAAGTAAACAAATAAATAAACTGTAAACAGGCTCCTTTCGACTTATTTTCACCGTTTGAAAGTCCTTTTTACTATATATAAATCTTGGAAAAAAGAGACATCCTGACATTGTAACGTTTTCTTCAGTTATCGAACACCCTTAGTCGGATCAGGCAGAAACTTTGCACACTTATTAAGAAAAATATGCTGATTCGAATGACACCAAACACTCCCGGTAAAAGACTGAAGAAAGTTAGCAACCATGGAAAAAACATGCCTCTTAGCACCAAATGAGGCTGAAATTTTTGACCTACCCAGTTTGACCTACCCGGCGGGACCTTATTGTTAGTTCGCAGTCCGTTAGTACTTGGTCTGATGATCCTTCCTTGGCTTATCCCCTTAGTCTCTTAAACTGCGCATATTCTCTATGACATAAAGTCGGGAAGCCGAGGTGAAAAACCAATGCCTGTTTATAAGCAGTGGGAAATAATTTGCAGCAAGTGATGTTTCCATTGTAGCACTCAGGTTTCACCAGACACAGGCTATTTATTTTCGCGCGTAATGACTCCTTAGTCGGATGGGCAACTAGTGTAAACAGTAAATAAACATACACAAACAACAAACAAACATGGTTGTTTACTTCTGAGATCCTAAAGTAAAAAACGGTGTGACGTGCAGCAAATCGGAGACAGTATAGATTCTTTGGTTATCATCAAGCCTGGAACGTCTAATGTATCCAGGACGACCTATTGTAATTGTAAGTCTACAAATTAGGCTCTTAGGAACCTTAGAGTGAGGATAACAGCTTGGTTTCTCCAGTTTCTGACGATTTTCTTCCCACTCCTTCTCTTTCCTTCATCTTCACCTTTATTGATGCCGAGCCCACATATATGTACGTAATTCTTAGGTCATTCTTAGGAAACAAGATAGTGTTCGTGGTCGTATCGTGTAGAGAGGAGAGGCTTCGCAAAAATGTGGAGGTTCTCTTTCAATCGAGGAACGATAGGACGATATTGCCACGGCTGACAGGTCTTTTCTCTTTCTTCTTCTTGTCGTGCTTCTTTGTCCTCCATAGTTTATACTTCGGTTCGATACTTCGTGGCTAGGCTCACTGCACCAATTTCGGCTCATGAGATTTTTGACGAAGGCATGCCATTAAAAAAAGGCACTTAACCCTCGCTTGATAAACCGCTCTTCCGATTTGTATCAGTGTTGGGCCCTCTTCATAAGCGACCCCGGTTTCTCTTTCACGTTTAAACTTTTGATAAAAAGTTGATAAGCAACGCAATTCTTATGACATTGTGCTACGTATTACCTCGATCTATCTAGTTTCCTCCTTCCCCCACTATCTCTACTCGCAAGATTCATCGTTCCTTCAAGTAGCCTGGATTAATGTTTATAAATTGTGCGAACACATTTATGGACAGAGTTTTTATTGACAATGAACCACTGTTTTTTTCATTGCACATAGGTTTTAGAGATAGTTGCAACAAAGAAATGTGAAACGAGAATTGAAGAAGATCTTCTTCGTGGTTGCTTTCAATAAGAACGTCTCGAATACAACTACAAGTTCAATGCCCGCAAGACATGCAAGCAGCTTCCCGGAGTCATCGTTTGCCGATCGACAGATGAGGAAGGGATCCATGAGGAAAAAAAACTTTACCTATAATTTCAGGCTACTTTATTACGACACCGTAGCGGAAAAGAAGACTCGAAGATCGTTTGGAAAGAAGGAGAAGTCGGTAGAAGTAGACATTTTGCATGAATTTTTGCGTAATGACGACTGGCGAAAATGTGAACCCGACGCGTGTACGCGGAAACTGATGCGCAGAATTCGTTGTTTGAATTCGTGCACCACGGTGTTGCGGCTCGCGAGGGCTCGCACTCGTGCATGTATATCGCAACGATTATGATGCAATTTTTGGAAGACTCGACGCCAGTCGAGTCAAATAGGAGCCCTTTCTCTCTATCTAAAAGTTAGTCGAGTATGCTCTCCCAACAGAGGAAAACCAAGATAGAAGAAACTACAAAGGTCCAAAAAATAGCAGCGAAATGATGCACCCCAAAAATCCACACTTTTTTCTTCAACTACATATTTTCAAAATTTCTTGACGTATTAACATTGCACAATCAGTTTCTTCATTTCTTTGCTGATCGCCTCGCACTTCAGTTCTGCTTTCGAAGTAACAACGATTGAAGCTTCTTGTACTTGTGAACCATATGCATTCTGAAACGGCGAATGAGTTAAACTTCACCTGGATGATTCTCCTGATGTCTTTGCCATATATGTGCTGCATTCACCTTCACAGTCAAATCCACATCATCCCTCATCATCTAACGTGATCTTGACCAACGACGGCATTCAATTACTTTCCCTTTGTTATTGTTTGCGCTTGATTCAATAAAAGATCTTAACTTCTGATTCTCAACAAGAAATATCGATTGCAGAGAGTCTGGTCATCCTCTTGTGCATCGTCGCTGTGTAAGACATGCACAATACGCACTTCAGTTCGACTCAGTAGAGCTTCCAACTCTTACAATCATAGTACGAAGGGCTTACACCTACACTTGCTGATTTTCATTTGCGGATTCCACAGTTCTGGATTTGCGCAAATGAAAATCAGCAAGTGTAGGCAAGCCAGTACGAAGATGCACGTAGGAGTCATTGGACAGTCTTCTCTTACACTTCACCAGGATGATTCTCCTGATGCCGTTGCCATATATGTGCTGCATTCATATTTACAGCCGGTTCCTCATTGGACTCTTTATGATTATGACACACTAAAGGAAAAGAAAAATAGAGGCCACTCGTTTGTCAGTCGACAGTCGAGGAAGGACTGTCGATTGACCCTATGAAGAAAGAGAGCTACCTAATTTCACGCTACTTCATTACTAGATACATCCTGGTGGAAAAGAAAATGCAAGGACCATTTGGAAAGAACGGAAAGAGTAACCGCCGAACGGAAACATTTTGCATAACATAACTGTGTAATGACGACCGCCGAGAATGTGAACCCGACGCGTGTACGCGGTAACTGATGCTCAGAATTCGTCGTATGAATTCTTGCGTGACGGTGTTGCGGCTCGCCAGGGCTCGCACTCGTAGAAGTAGAGGAGTATCAGTATAACGGCAATTTTTGGAAGACTCGGCGAAAGCCGAGTCAAATACGACCTCTTTCAGCCCTTCAATTAGTCGGTCGGCTGCGCTCTCCCTACATAAGAAAAAAAAACAAGGTAGCAGAGACTTGGATACCAAAAAAAATAGCTTACGCACACAACTCTGACACTCGTATTGTTCCCCAACGGTGCTGCGGCTTGCTGAAGCTCACACTCGTGCCGCGGACTTCGTACAATTGCTCAATTTTTGGAAGGCTCGACGCCAGTCGCGCCAAATAAGACAGCAAGCCACTTTTTTTCTATTAGAGCGGCAAACATCACAAATAAGCTTGTTGAACAAGTTGTGAGAGTGAAAGTCGTGAGCATTGTTGTTGGAGGCAAAGGTTTCGAGAAAAAAAATCATTCCTCGCACACGTTAGGGGCCTCGTTGTCGTTCCACTCTCCTCGGTCCAAAGACGGCAAATTCGAATTTCAGTCCGTCTTCCTTCTTTCCTGCATCGACTTGTTTCTCGTTTAGTGTCTTTTTTGACGGCTTTTCTACTTATTCATCTCCAAGCATCTTCATTTAGGAGGCGAATGCGGCGAGAAGCAAAATTTTCGTCAATCTCGCTTTTTGCTTTCAACAAAGCGACAACTTCTTAACAAAAGGAGTGCATCGACATCGTCGCCAAATTTCATGTGAAGGAGTGTAGAGATAAAGCGAAGCAGCTATTCATCATTTTTCCACCAAGCCGACGATCACAGAACTCGTCCTCTTCGTCATTCTAGTTCCTCTATTCGAATTCGTTAAGCCTGCACTCTTCACTCACCTCCAAATCTTTCCTACTTCTCCTTTACGAATAAAATATGTCCAGCAAAAGCTTTACTAGCGTTTTTCTCTTCATTCTAGCTATGGACGTTTGGCTTGCAACCAGTCAGCTATTTTTTCAAGAGGGGTTAAAAACACACAAAAGATGTTGAGAAGTGCAAAAAGAGAAATGCAATCCGTCATCTAGACATTGGAAAATCTCTACTTCTTCTTTTCTTTCTTCTTGTTAGCATGTTTCTTTCACTTCTATGAGTCGAGTCAAATAAATACGAGGCTAGGAACCAACTTTTTTCTCTTTTGAACAGAGCGACAAAATGTCACGAAATGAACATGTTGAACAATTTACGGGGCGAACTGATGAGCGCCGTTGTTGTTTGAGGCAAAGGTCTGGCTAAGGATAAAGTAGGACAATCTTGAAACTTACAGTTGGTAGCACAAAAATCATTGCCGTGCAATGCGCTAGTGTTTTTGTCGTCTTCTGACTTCTTCTCTTCAAAGCTACAATGACCGAGCAGAGCGACTCGAATACCGTTTAGGTGGTTTATTTTCATCACATCTTGCATGCGTAATGACGACTGGTGAGGATGTGAACCCGACGCATGTACGCGGTAACTGATGCTCAGAATTGGACATTTGGATTTCGTACTTAGCGGTGTTGCGGCTCGCAAGAGCTCGCACTCGTTGAAGAATTAGCGGGCCTTAGTTATATGGTAGAATTTTTGGAAGGCTCGACGAAAGTCGAGTCAAATTAGGTCAACCTCCGAGGGCACATACAAAATCGTCCAATACAACTTCCTGCTGATCTGCCGGTTCGGTACTTTGTGGACGCGACGAAAAAGCGATACTGAATCGCTCTTCAAGCCCTAAATTCCGCTCTTCATCGCCACCTCGACGCTCGTCATTCGTTTATGGACAGCGATATGCTTGAAGTCGTCTTCAATGAAGGATGCGTGAAAATCGGCGTAGACGGGGTAAGTTGTACACGAAATGATGTGAGTCCCCAACTTTGGCTAAGTTGCCGTTCATGTTTTCAGAACTTACTCTAACGGGTGCGAAAATTCGCGTTTTTGCAATCTTCTTTAGAACCACTTCGACAACTGGCCGAGTAGTAGACAGGTCGTTAAGTGATGTGTTGATAAAGATGGCGCGATGTGCTTGGAAGCCCGATTCAACCGGCTATCTTCCAGCCGGAGAACATTACTTTCCATTTAGCTTTATCTTGCCAATAGCCAATCCTCCTTCATATAGAGGTGATGGCAGTTTTCAAAAGCTCTTTTCTCTTTTTTCCTTAGGCGACAACTGCAACATATGTTACAAGTGCACGGGAACAATCATACGACCTTAGAGATTCAACCCCAAAGCAAGCACTTACTTCACTGTCAATCCGGCCTTCAATCTGTTGCCATCACATCGAGCCAAATAAACATGAGGCTAGCGAGCCTTTTTTTTTTCTTGTGAACAGCGCGACAAATATCACGAGACTCGAACACCGTTTAGGTGGTTTACTATCTAAATACATCACATCTTGCATGCGTAATGACGACTAGTGAGGATGTGAACCCGACGCAAGTACGCGGAAACTGATTCTCAGAATTCGACATTTGGATTTCGTGCTTAGCGGTGTTGCGGCTCGCGAGAGCTCGCACTCGTAGTGCAGCTTTAGAGCCCGCCGGTGTTCGTCAAATATAATTTTTGGAAGACTCGACGAAAGTCGAGTGAAATTAGATCACCCTTCGAGGAGTCATGGAAGATTACTCTATCTAAAGCCCAGATTTGCCGGCTCCACCGGTGCACTGCGCCTTCTACCAAGTACCGCTGATGTGAGGGCGTCTCACAGCTTGCTTTCTTCCTTCTTCACCATTTTCTACTCAAGTTTTCAAGTCTTATTTCCAGGATTCACAGCTTGTGGCTGGGTCACGGGGAGACGAGTCTTGGTCACGTGTGTTCCGCCCCATCGTTAAAATTATTGTAGCATGGATTAATGAAGCATTTACGAACTCATTTATAAGCATTGCGGAGTTTTATTGTCAACAAAAAGGTTTACCCCTCGACTTCAGCTGATCAAATTCCCTTCTGTGCCGTCCTACTTCGGTTCTGCTTCAGAAATAACAACAAGCGCGCCTTCTCCTTGACAAACTGCCGTCCGTCTTTGAGAACTTCACGCTTTACCGTCACTGCTTCTTCCTAGAATTTGATTGAATTGTTGAGCCCATCTGCATTACAGCCGTTAACTCTTGGAGCTCTTGTCTTTTCGAGAAGTCACTTTCATATTCGTCGTAGAAGTCGTCGAGCGTGAGATTTTCGTCGATTTCTCTACATTTTAGCCAGTTTAGCCTTTACGATTGCATTCGAACCTTTGTTTGTTGTACTCGTGAACCATCTGCGTTCTGAAGCGGCGAATGAGTACAGTGGCGTAGTCCAATGGCTGGCAAATATGTGGATTCGCCGGCTTATCGGGGTCCGTACAAAGTCGGTCGTTCTTCACAATTATGGAAGAAAGCTTGCCCTTCTTTCCGCGGTTCCTCATCTTTTTGCACCCCGCACACCTAGGAAAAAGATTTTTAACGAGAAATAACTGTACTCGTAAACGTTGCCAATTGTTCGCACAATGTGGCCTTCTGCCCATAGGTAGACGCCGCCCATGCGACTGCGTGTTTCGAGCAGGTCTTTGCAGTTCTAAATGCAGTAGTGCTTGGCCTTTCTATGAATTACCGGATGCCACGCTGGAACCAGCTTGATTGGTCCAAAATCACCCTCAGGCGCTATTAGTGTTCGCGTTCTTTTCGCTCTCCTCGGAGCATCTTCTCCCTCTTCAAGTCTACGCTTTCGTTTATTTATCGCTGAATCTTAAATTTTACCTAGGCAAAAAACATACACAGTTGAAAGCGTTGTCGAAGACCATGCGTGCCACCGAAGAAGGCGATATCGAGAGCTTCCTTGATCTCCTCCTGCAAATAATCAAATTTACTCATAGAATACAGGGCAAAATAAGTTGAAACAGTTCGTCACAAACGTTTACCTCATTGAAGCCTTCAGATTTTGCTAATTCATGGCATCGTTCGCGTTGTCCAGCGAAAAGTTCATTAATCACCGAAGCGGCATTATTTTCAAGCCTAAAGCGATTGTCGATACGAATTATGCGTCAGCGCCAACATTCTTGGGCGCAATTTCATTGTGATCTCCGTGCGAAGGCTCTTGCCAAAGACTTCAACTCGCCGAGGCGGGTCACAAATGTGCTCCACTCCACGTGGCGCTTCGGGATCGTCCATTAGTCGATTGTTCTTCACAATTCTGTAGAGAGATCAATAATGGCGTGAACAGGGCAATTTTTTCTGATTTTTGACCTTACCAGTGTCAAAAATCAGACAAAAAAAGAAACTTAAAAAGAAAAAAGAAACCTACAACATCGGACCCACGGCTAACTTTCGACCTTTGGCATCTCGCATTCGTGTGCAGTGACAACATCTGCAAGTTGTTCGCAACTTGCGCCAATCTCCATTAGGCTTACGCGTATTTCTGACCGCGAACACGCCTTTGCCATAAATACACCCGATCGGGGGTACGACGACAGCGTGTCTGTAATATTGTCAGGGCTCCCTGAAAAAAATGCTTTCGATTTTTGATTGCTCATCTTACATTAGCTCGAGACGGAATAAAATGTGCCGGGCCAAAATCGTCTGTCATGTGCTGGTCTAGATTTTCTAGAAACAAAACTTATTGAGATGAAAAAAACATTTGCGTATACGCTTAGCCTTTCGTTTCTCGAGAACGCCTGTGGCCTGCCTGAGAAGCTCAGCTGAGCCGGCCCTGTCAATCTTCTTTAGGACTCGTTTGGAATCGGTCTAAAAGAATACTTTAGCATGCATGTAACGTACCTCGCTAAGAACTCGCACGTCTTCGTGCTTACTATACCGGGTTTTCATTTCCACAAAGTACGCCTCGAAGTTGAAATCGGTTCCTTTATTTTCTCTGTAAAAATATAAAAATAAAGCACTTTCACAGTTCACTTGCAGTTTTTTGGTAATCTCTCGAACCACCTCCTTTCGAAGTCTATCTCCTAGAACGTCTTTATAAAGTCGCCGCAGGCATATGTGACCAGCTTGAGGATCGCCGAAAAGCTTATTATTCTTCATGTACCTGAGAAGAATGCGATGACCAAACTCTCAAGCTAAAGTCTTACAAAGATGGAATTGGTATCTCCGTCGCATTTCTCTGTTTCAAGAGAACGTGCCTCCTTATTGTTCGTCTTGTTGTGCAAGCGATGCAGCTGCAAAAGGGTCAAATGAAATTTTTTTTGAAAACTATAATACGCATATCGCTGAACTTCCAAATTGTTTCCCTGCCGTTGAGGCTTCCAAGTATGGGCGAAGCGCTGTGATGGACCCCAGCGAGTCTCCAGTAAAACGTGCTCCCCCTAAAATTCGAGAAAAAAAATTACAGCGAGCGAAACGGCACCTTAATATCAGAGACGACTTTGAACGAAATTTCTTCGCCATCTGGAGTGCTATCAGTGGCTTGAGAAATCGGGCGTCTCTCCATCGGTGACGAACTTCTGTCGGCGAGTGTGTGGGCCATTTTTGGTTGGTTGTGAACTTCAGCGAAACTTGGTTTTCTTTTGAGAGGGCGTGGTTTCGAACGT
The DNA here is from genome assembly GCA_034700245.1 of Poikilolaimus oxycercus. Taxonomy (NCBI): domain Eukaryota; kingdom Metazoa; phylum Nematoda; class Chromadorea; order Rhabditida; family Rhabditidae; genus Poikilolaimus; species Poikilolaimus oxycercus. The sequence continues at coordinate 14,439 of JAQIXL010001064.1, forward strand.
GCATCATGCATTGGCTGCAAGGATTTGGGCCAATACAATTTCAAAAAAAAAAATTGACAAACCTGTACAGAATGAATGAATTCATCTCGAGAAGAAACATGAAGCTCGTCTCTATTTTCTTGAACGACAACGTTCTCCTCAACGGGTGGGCCTGTCTCAGCAGCTGGTGGCTCTTTTGCGCCAGCAATGCGTCTAGTCGCTTCTGCCCGCTTTTGTGTATAGGCGAAAACTGCCACACAGTGTTTCTGGTTTACAAAAATCGCATACAGTATAATGCTTTTTGAAGATTTTCCAAAAGTTTTCCTTCGAAAACGTTTTCGTTTACAAATTTGATTTCGTCCTAAACGACATGAGCGCGTCTTTGTGGAAAGAAACCTCCGTTAAGCAATCAGATTCGGTTTGTCGAAAATTATCACGAACGTTGCTCTCGATATTGCATAATGTTTCGCGTGAGCTGCTAAAAAGACGCAGGTGAAACAAGCTTATGTACATGTGTTTCACATACCCCAGTTGTTTTCCCTGCAACACCATTTGCCTGTAGAGTCGTTTGACGACGACGTCACGCATTGGCTGAGGTTGACAGCAATGTGGTGCTCGTGACGGCTCATCTGGGCTTTCCAGCAAACGTCCTGATTCGTCCGTATGGCTGAAAGTTTATTTATACGTTCGAAAGTAGAATGCAGACATTGTGGCCAGCGTAGGAACGGGTTTGTGCTGCCTTTTTGCTTTAAACCTAGTTGTATCGCATCCCACGCACCTAAAGTTGTTAAAGGTCAAAAGTGTACTTCTGGGTTTTTGAAATTAGAAAATGAAAGGAACAAAAAGGAATAAATTCCTCACGCAAAAGTAAAGATTTTTGAATTACTCGTGTAGTAGTGACGCCAAGCGTAGGCCTTGTTTGAATCTTGTAAGCTTCTTGTTTCCATACGAAGACTCCCGTTCTCAAAAAAAAAACAAGAATTGAAAATCTTTTTTAAAAAAATAAAAAATAAAATCTGTTCCCCCGACTTACCTCACCGTGATACAAAAAGCCGGTTCCATAGCCAGGTAAATTCATATTTGGAGCGGGGGACGAATCGACCTCTAATGCCTTGGCTTGCGTTTCGTTCAGTCTTGAGGCATAGTAAAACATATTTACACCCTTTTTACAGGTAAGTCGCACAACCTCTCTCACGTCCTCCTGAAACTCCCTTTATGCGTGATCTATTTTCCAACCTCGTCGAGACCCTTCACATCCTCATGTTGAGTGAGATTTTTTCGAAACTCGTCGTAGAAAGCTTTCACATCAAATTCCGGATTTTCTATTCTAAATTTTTCCATCTTTCTTTTGGCGCTGAACAGACATATGCCGACAATATTCCCTTCGAGCTGCATGGGCAATTCGCTGCGCGAGCGTTTCGACGAAGACGCGCGGCTCACAGCAATGGCCCACATTGGGATCGTCGAGGATGCGACCGTTCTTGACCCGCCTTAAATATTAAAACTATTTCTTCGCAAACGTAAACGCTCTCTCACACAATGGGTATCTTCTCCGACGGCGGGCGGTGCTTGGCGTAGAAGCAAGATCGGCAGCTGAAACGTTTTGCAATAGCTTTTTCCTGGAAAGCTTAAATTGTTTCGGTCAAAGAGCGTAAGGAAAACACGCTTACGCATAGGGAACACTGCCATCGGCGTATGGACGGCCTTTCCGTCTCCATTGGTAGACGTGCTTTGAGCTGCGGCGCGTTTTCGTCTCGAGGACGGCCGCGTCGGCCTAAACTGCATCTTGTAAAGAAAGGTAAGACCTTACTCGAAGTTGAGCGACGAATCGAGCCGGACCAAAGTCCATTTCATAGAGTGAAGTCGAAGAGGGAGAGTGCCCGACAGAACTCAAAATCAGAAGTGTTGATAATTTGCACCATCAAAAGTCTACAGTGAACACCCTCGAGTGCGAACAATCAATACACTTCTTCTCCGTTTTCAGGTTGTGAGAGGCTTCTCAATTTGGATTGAGTGGACAACTACATAATTTCACACGGCAAAGATAAATGTTGACAAAGATCGCGCATTTCCTTAGTTCTTTTCGAACGCTGTCAGCTTCGTCGAATCGACTTCAAAATTTGCATGAGAGTCACTTTTTGCATGAGAGTCACTTTTTCTGCTGACGCTAATGATGTAAACCCGATGCGTGTACGCGGCTCTTCATTCTAGCACTAGACATTTGGGTAAACGTGCAGCGGTGTTGCGGCTCTCGTTAGCTCGCACTCGTACGAACCTTTGACTTTTTAGGAGATTAATTTTTGGAAGGCACGACGAAAGTCGTGCCAAATTGGAACCTTCTCTAGATGATGCAGCGATTTCAAAGCAATCCAAAGATCCACAATTCACAAGCCACTAGACAATCCACAGATTTCTCCATGTATTAGTACGTCCGCAATCAAAGAAAATACTGCGTCTACTCACAATTCTCGCACTTCGAGGACACCATTGTGTGATCGTCTGATGAAAAGTTTCTTCGATCTTGCTTGAAAGCGTCTCTTCTTTACAAAAACATATCTTCAAATTTGCACGCCTCGTCTTTGGGCGACAAAATGTTAACCCGACGCATATACGCGGTAACATATGCATTGCAGATGACATTTCGATTCGTCCGTGGCGGTGTTGCGGCTCGCGAGAGCTCGCACTCGTAGATTATCAAGCAGATCATTGCTATATTTAATTTTTGGAAGGCTCGACATCAGTCGAGCCAAATTTGAACCTCCCTATATGCGGCGGAAAGGGATTTATTCCTTCTGCTTTTGTATCAGATGAGTAAAAGTTGCGGAAATGCGAGCCTCTTTAAAAGACGACAACCCTGATCTCGGCTTCGTAATTAACTCTGAAAGAGCAGAGAGGATGTGGGTTGGAAAATAATGTAAGGGAGCAGACGTCGAAAAAGCGTCAGCGTAACTGCTTTAAAGCAATTGCTCCTAGAGACTTGACATTCGTGAAGCCTCACCATCCTGGCAAACGTCTACAGTAGTGAGCATGGCAATTTTTTTCCTAAATTTCTCCTTTTCCTAAAAAAATAACACATACTCTATCATGTGCGCTTGTTCATTGTCTTTCGTCCCTCTTCTAGCTTTGTGAGTTTTTCCTTCATCGAGACAGCTTCGGAATTTGCGCTGATTGTTATCGGCGAGAAAATTCATTCATATCGGCACGAGGTCACTTTTTACCTCGCCACTACGTCTCTGCATTCGTTCCGCTTTGTCTCTGCTATATCGCAAGGTGTAAACCCGATGCGTGTACGCGGCTCTTCATTCTAAGACTTAATTTTTGGGTTTCCCTACAACGGTGTTGCGGCTCAATTGCTCGCACTCGTGAATATAGCGGCTGCTGTCGTATCAGCAATAATTAATTTTTACAAGGCTCGACAGAAGTCGAGTCAAATAAGAACTTTGTTGGGCTGCAAGTTATTCTTTTCTGGAAGAGGGACTTGGTTCAAAGTTTAGAACTTTGCATAATTATACAGCCCAAAGATGCTAAAGTGAAACAAACATGAGAAATTGTTTTGTACCTCGAAGCGGTCGTTTTCATTGCTGCCTGCGTGTTTCTTGTTATTTGTTTGCAATAAATCTGTTGGGAAACCCACGAACCTCTGAACTTCGGACCCTGGGCTGCCAGCGTTGCCTTTGAATTGACAAGTTTGTGAAACATATATGTCTTCGAGACCGAATGCCTAATCATCGTTTCCGATTACAAGAAACAGTCATACCTTTGTGATCTTCTTGAGAACTCTGACGATGAGGAGGAGATCCCCGACGATGATATCGACCTCATCTGCAGATCATTTCTACGCGCCAACGGCAATCCCGCAATCGACTTCAGTATTTTTGCCTCAAATTGCAGCGTCGTTCACGAGCTTATATGTAGCTCTACATTCAAGGGAAGTGAACCATTCTCTTCTCAACTCCACTTCGAAGCCGCGATAAGCCTCTCGCTGGAAGCTGGTCGCGGTGCGTTTGGTTTGAGCATTCCTTCGAACTAGTGAAGCTAGACATTCCAAGGGTGCGCGCGTGTCGCGAGGCGAGCGCCGAGGCGACGGATAAAAGGATGACCCCACTGAGAGAGAGAGAGAGAGCCATTCTTCCCCTTCTTCTTCTCTCACCCCTTTCTCGCTTTCTTTACATCCTCCAATGTATGTTTATTCCGTTTAAAAAAGGTTTAATTACTCAAGTTTGAGATCATTTCACTTGGGCGAGACTTCTTTGTTGATTGAAAAAAAAACATTCCTTCGATCTTTACCGAACGTTTCTTTGCAACAACAAAGAAATTTCCATGTATCGTCTCTCGGCGACTAAATGTTAACCCGGCGCATATACGCGGTAAAAGATGCATTGCAGATGGCATTTCGATTGTTTCGTGGCAGTGTTGCGGCTCGTGAGAGCTCGCACTCGTTCTGCTCCTATGAAGAGTAAGGCGATCGGAATGCCAATGAAAGAATTTTTGGAAGGCTCGACGCCAGTCGAGCCAAATAAGAGTCTCCGTTTCGCTTTCGAACTTTTACCTTAGTTGGTTCAGCTAACATCTGCTTACTTCCAGCTTTCCCCCTTCATCGTATTCTGCTTATTCCCTCGCAAGCGACGGCGAACATGGTTTTATAAAATAGATTTTGTAATAGAAGAGATATTCACGAAATCGTCGGAGACCGAGGAAAAGATCTGCCCCCGGACTTTGCGATCAACCAGGCTCAGATGAGAAGCGCGCCGCAAAAGCGGTCTTTCGTCATTTCGTCCACGTCGGCTGTTCTCCAGCGCTCTCCGCCACCGCCGACCTCATCATCCGCCGGAGAGGGGCCGCCGACGGTCGTCGCCCTTGCCACATGCTGAGGGGAAGCCGACGCCGTCGCCCTCGACACCGCGGGAGAGGGAGCGCCGCGCAGGAAGAGCCGCCGTCGACACCACGAAGCCCCTGCCCACCCGGCACCGGACAAGCCTGGGCAGTACGTCCGCTCTCACGGGACCAAGCCTCGTCTCCCCGTGACCCAGCCAGCGATAAGCTGTGATCCCTGGGAATAAAACTAAAAAAACTTAAAACTTAAATAGCAGTCGCCTACAGGCACATCAATGAACCTGCGAGCATGAAAACGACAGCCCACTGGATTGATCAAGTCTCCTCCGTACCAGCCCTCGAATTCAGCGATGCTTATTCTTCAATCGAAAAAATCAGTGAATAGTCTCTACAACCACGCTAATTGAATAAACCTAGTTCGTTGGTGAATCCTCAAAAAGCTCAAAAAAAGCTCAAAAGTCTTGCTAGCTCAAAAGCACTGAACTTCGTTTAATTTGTAATTGATTGACATTATTCTGCTTTATAATTCAGCGCCGGTACCACCACATGTGAGGATATATGGTGGCGGTGGGTGGAGAACGAGTCTGGGCGTGGTGGTCGTAATATGGTACGTTGAAATTAACAAACACATTTTCGACTTTAACCGTTAACTTCCGGGTAGAACGACGCGTGCGAAGTTGGAAAAACACCCTTCTCAGCGACGCACTGGTCGGGCGCACGACATGAGCCGCTTTCTTCTCCAGAAAGGTAATGAAGGTTTCAAATTCCACCCAAGATGCAAAGACGAAAATAAACCATCGAGCTGTGCCATTTAGAATTTTCAGAGTGCGAAGCTCTTGAATGACGCGTATTGCAACAATGTCGTCTGCATAGTGTTGTTCCCTTTCTTCCAGCATCTCGGTTGGAAAGTGGCAGGCGTGCTTTGTGGTCACGTGCAGTTTCTTACACGGAAGTCTGAGGAGCTTCTCCACTTCTCGTGCAGTGACATGCTGGATTCGAAAAAAAATGTCGTATCGCTTCTCAAGTCCACCGCATAAGATGTCGAGATTTTTGATGAGGCCAAACGATGCTACGCAGAAAAATCTAAGCTCTAAATGGTCTTGAAGAAATGTTACACAGGCGTTTTGCATGTCCTCATCAAAATTCACCTGTGATAAGGAGAGGTTCCAGCAATTCGTACTGAGACGTTTCATGACCTGCAAGCGGATTTGAAAGATGATCCATGAGATAAAATTTTGTCTCACCTTAGCAAGTTCCACAAGACCTTCTGCGTTGATTTTAGTGACATAAAAACTGTTTCTCTGGTATTTACGATTTCCCGTGAATAGCGCCGAGAGTGGTGTGGATCTAAAACTCCCAAGATCTGCTTCGATTTCCTCGTTCGATGCAGTTTGAAAATTGATAGCTACATCAAATTTTGCAGACGGTTTTCTTATTATTCTTATCGCTAGTGTCGTCCTGCCTGACGTCTTCGAGACGCCAACGTTGAATGTGAAACGAAGATCCTCACAAGGAAGCTGGCTAAAGAGTTCTCGTATTCCTGATCGTAGCTTTCGATCAAGGCATGCAATGCGTAATAACTCACGCTCGTCAAGCATCCGAAATAGACGCACGATTGGTCTATGCAAACAAATGGCATGTAACGGAGAAGACATCGGAAAATGGTCGAAGCAAAGCACAAGTTTAAAAATCGCCTTGCCGTTGGTGTTAACAACTTGAGATGCAATAAAAATTAGCACCTATTTAGTTCGAATCACGAGTGGACAAGCAAACGTGTTTGCCGTTCTTTTTCGCATCATTCGATTGTTTTTAAACTAACGTCAACAACACAAAACAATCTTGGTCTTGAGGGTCAGAGGGGACGTAAAGCACAATTGCGCGGAGTGTCATGCTAAGGCATTTGGGCAACGCTTCACAAGCGCCCCACTACAGGCCCAGAACGTGCTCGTGTAGCTCAGTGG
>JAQIXL010001065.1:0-21195 GCA_034700245.1 Poikilolaimus oxycercus
CGCAACCGTAGAGGAGTGTTGGCAGGACGACGGCATTGAAGAGACGCGCCTTGAGGTCGAGCGGTGTGCGGCGACTGATGAAGAAGTCGCGGTGTTTGTTGAAGGCTGACCAGGCGGCTCCAATGCGGCTTCTCAGCTCGGCTTGTCGATCCGGAATGAAGGAGACGAGGCGTCCGAGGTACTTGAAGGTGGCGACGGCTTCTACTGGCTGATCGTGAAGGACGAGGGCCGGTGCGATACGGTTCGACATCGTGACCGTCTTGCCGGCGTTTATCTTGAGACCGATCCGTGAGCATGCCTCGTCGAGCTTCTCGAGAGAGAGTTGTAGGAGGAGCGGTGTCGGCGCGATGAGGCAGACATCGTCGGCAAAGCAGATGTGCGAGAGTAGCTTGCCGTCGATCATGACTCCGCAGTCCTCCCAGTCCACTGTTCGCAGGGCGAGCTCCAGAACGGCGATGAAAAGACGCGGACTGAAGACGTCGCCTTGTCTCACTCCCCTTCGGACATCGATCTGCACTCGTGAGTCGGCGACGGCCACGGTTGAGGTGGACGAGGCGGCAATGGATCCGAGGCTCTCGATGAGGGTCGGGTGGATGCCCATCGTTGACAGCGCTGCGTAGACGGCCGCTGCTTCCACCGAGTCGAACGCCTTCTCAAAGTCGACGAAGGCGAGCGCCAGTGGAAACTGGTACTCGTAGCTCTTCGCGATGAGTTCTTGGACGATGTAGATGGCGTCTATCGTTCCTCGGCCTGGGCGGAAGCCCATCTGCTCTTCTTCCAGCTCGGTCTCGATGTCTCCGGCTCGCTTCGTCAGGCACTTGGAGTGGATCTTGGCGATGGAAGGCAAGAGACTGATCGGCCTGTAGTTCTTCAGCTCGCTTGGATCCCCCTTCTTGTGAAGTAAGATCGTGTGTGAGTCGGCGAAAGACGGCGGTGCTCCTTCTGCGGTGATCTTGTTGAAGAGTGAGGCGAGAGGAGCGGCGAGGTGACCAGCGCCGGCACGAAGAAGCGATGCCGGGATGCGATCGGGTCCAGGTGCTGTCCCTCCTTTCGTGGCGGCGAGTGCGTGAGCGACTTCGGCTTCGAGGAAGGGCGGCCACTGCTCCGTTGTCGTCGTTGGAGTGAATGCGACGGCGGTGTGTGAGGCGTAGAGCGTGTCGAAGAAGTCCTTGACCGCGGCTTCCAGTTCGTCCTTGGACTCTGTCAGCGATCCGTCGGCTCTTCTGACTTCCGTGAGGCGAGGCGTCTTCACTGTCTCGTTCCGCAGTAGCTTCCTGAGACTTGTGCCTTGGTGAACTGCTCGTTGAAGGAGGGCGAGTCGGCGAGTGCGGATGTCCTCGTCCCATGACGCTCGGAGAGCTTTCGAGATGGCGGCAAGCTCGATCCTTCGAAGACCCGTCTCGTCCAGTCGCAGTTGTCGTCGACGAGCGAGGAGGTGGATGGTGCGAGGCGACAGTCGCGGCTCTTCTGCTTCTTCTTCGGTCGCGATGTCGGCGGCGGTCGAGATGGCTGCGCGGACTTGGTCGAGTTGCTCGATGGCGGAGGCTTCCGGGTCGTGGTGGCGGAGCTGTTGCTCGAGGGCATAGGCGAAGAGGTCCTTCCGAAGACGGCGCCTCTTCTTCCCTCCTGGACGCCGAGTCCGTGATGGCCGTGCCTTCTTCGTCTCGAAGCGCACTCGTGCTCGGTGTAGCCGATGATCGGTGTCATAGGCGAGTTGACCGTCCGAGACGAGGTTGGCATCGATGAGCTTCGTCTTGTTGTTGACGAGGATGTAGTCGATCCAAGACTTGTGGATGCCGTTGGCGCCGCACCAAGTCCAGTACCGATTTCGGGCTTGCCGAAGAAGGAGTGGGCGAAGCGGAGTTGGTGGGCATCGGCGAACTGAACGAGGCGCTGTCCCTTGGCGTTGCGATCGCCACATCCGAAGGCTCCGAGGCAGCTTTCTTCTTGTTGTCGACGACCGACTCGTGCGTTGAAATCGCCGACGAGTGTCTTGTAGACCAGGCGACCACGAAACGCCGCCTACAAAAGCAAAATAACGATGGCGGTGAGCATTTTGGCCGAAATGGCAATCCTAATAGGCACCGTGTACATGTTTACTCGAAAGGACGTCCCGAGCGGGGAAACACCCGGATAACTGAGTTCGGCTACAACGAAGTTTACACCTAAAATCATGATTCACTTCAAGAGATCGGCGCGAACGCCTACCAGGTCCAAGCAAAGTACCCAAACTTGCTGCCAGCGCAATAATGGCGAACGACTTTGAACGATCTTCCTCAGTACTAACCATGGCCATTAATGCCCGAATTACGTCGAGAAAGCCTGAATGAGCGGCTTTTATAAAAAAAAGAGCAGAAGGTCGCCTCCTGCAATACCGAATATTAATTGTACAACCAGCCAAATAAACCGCTGGTTGTCAGGAAAGGTGTGCTCATAAGGATTCTTTCAGTAGCCACAAGCAAGCTTGTAACACATAGTAAGAATTCCAAAAATTCATGTCTTGCAAGGGTGACAGCGGCGGTCCATTGCTAGCCGTCAACAACGACTGCTCGGTTGTCGAAGTCGGCAGCACCTTATGGGGGTTGAATTCGGACGCGGATCTTTTGGATCAAGAGAAATCGCCCGGTATCACTTTGTCGCCTAAAGACTAGCAGCATTTAACAGGAATTCACTCCAGTTACACTATCATCAATGGATTGCTAACGTTGTTGGCGGTGAGGACGTGCTAAAAGACTCATGTACGCTTCGTAACTCACTTCCAAGGAATGCGCTGATTCCCATTCCGTCAGTCCTCAAGAAGTGCTTCCATGCCTGACTGAAAAATGAAGTCATTTCAAAGATCGCAATGAGTGATTTCTTACCGCCTGCGTCACTAAATGTGTCAGGGACTACGAGTAGTGGAAGGCATAAAAACAGCGATATAAGACTTCGGAAACCCGCGATTTTGCCTTGTCAGCTTCAAGCGAAGACCCACGGCTGGACTTCTGAATACTAAGGCTCTGCCCACAGATTCATTCGGCTCTTTAACGGTACATCGGGAATACGACGAGGCCTCCCTCCCTTAAGTCTTCATCGTCTTCCTCAAGCCATGCGCGTGATTCTGTTCATATTCTTTTTGAGTGGAACAGCAAAGTCACGGGTGAGACTTCATATGTTTTTCGCAGCAGTTTTTGTTTCACATTAAAATGCAATCTCTTCGACATACTGTATGTTTTATCTCAGCCTTTGAATGTTGGATTCTTCTCTTCGTACAATGATTCATCTCTCGTCGAGTTCATCGGCTGGAAACGAACAGCAGCGGCGATAACGTTGGCGTGGGATAAAATCGTTACTGAAGGTCTGCTTCCGGGCTACGAATCGATCAAGTATGTCAACAGTGTTGTGAATGGAAAAGAATTATGCAGAACATATTTTAACATTGTCGAAACATGCTTTATTTTCAGCATTCTCTCTCGGTTCGATGACTGTCAAGAAGACAAGTCGGCGGGTCTAGCCATCGACCTCATCCAGAATGATCATGCTGACGTCATTCTCGGACCACCATGCTCGGCCTGTATGCGTTCACTCACACCTGAATCTTATACACTTCAGCGGCAATGGTGGTTGGCTCAATTGCCAAGTACTACGACTTTCCAATCTTTCTCTGGGGACCTCCAATATCGTCTGAGCTCACCGACGCGGATCGCTATCCTTCGCTTGTCGCTTTGAACATCGCAACGCTACCGTAAGAACCGGGAAAAAGTCGGAGGTCTTAGTCAACCTCGATGCTTAGCCAACATGTTCACGATGTTTGGTTGGACGGAGTTTGCACTAGTCTTCTACGTCAGGAGAAGCGGTCTTATTCCACGTTGTCAGTACATTCTCGATGACCTTACCGTAAGAACCTATCGAGCTTTTCCTCTTGCAGTCTGTCGTCAACGGAATCACTGACCTCACAATCACCTTCCGAAGAAGTCTCTCCGATTCCTCTAATGCCTCTTTCAAGGAAGCCTTCGATGGAGTAAAGAGATCGGCAAGAAGTAAGTTCCTGGTTGAAGCCCAGCATATCTAATCCAAAATTAGCTTGCGTGGCTCTTGGTAGCATGTCTCAAGGCTAGAACCATTTTTCGTTTTTCGTTTTTCGTATTTTTTTGAGTCTTCGAAAAAAAATTATGTTTTCCGTTTTTCGATTTTGAAGGGTAAAATCGAAAAATAAAGCAAAATTTTTTTCGAACTAATGACCAACTTAATCGATAAAAAAGTGCGTTTTTGGTCGTCGAAAAATTTTATTGAACTCATGTTTGCTATTCGAAGTGGCCGGACCTGCAACTAACAAGCGTTATTTGAGCTCAAAATAGTTTTTCAAACTCAAAAAAATTTTTCACGACTTTTTCGATCTAGAAGCGGATTTTAGGCAAATTTCATTTGTATCGCCCGCAGGTGATGCTTCGTTTTTCGTTTTTCGAATTGGGCACCGCTTTTCGATTTTTTGTTTTTGTTTTTATTCGAATTTGCAAAACCATTTTTTTCGCCCAGCCTTGGTATGTCTCATTCCTTGAAGTGATCTTTAGCTTATACGACCGATGCCATGAAGCCTTCTTGTAAAAGACATTCAGACGTACTCGTGTCATTTAGGGTTTTCTAAGCTCCGAAAAGCTGATGCACCGTATTCGTATGAGTAGTCACCGACTACAAGGCTTCGTTCGCATTTGTGCTCTAATCTAGAAAGTTTTTCGGAAGAAATGAATCAGGGATCATGGTAATGCTTTCAGTTGTGGTGTCTTGCTTCGAGGATCTGGATGATCGGCGCAAATACATGATTGCGGTGGCGGAGAACGGTGTCGACAGCGATGAATACGTGCACATCATGCTTGAGAATCGACGAACCGGCTTTTGTGAGTGTTTAACAAGCTGACACTCACAATAAGAGACAACGTCGGAAACCTTTAGCAAATCGTTTCAATCGTCCTATCTTCCTTAAGAACAAAAAAAGGGTCTGCGTCTGAATTGTGACACCTGGAGATCTACAACTTATACCTCTTGGTTTTATTTGCACATTAAAGGTTTCTCATGCGGCTGAATCATTGGGCATCATTAGATTTGAGTGTTTCTCAAGCAAAAAAAGGCGCAACAGCAAGATTTGAAGCACAAAGTCTAAAAAATTTCTCCTTTTGCACTACAGAGCGCCGATTTCGCACGCAAATTTCTTTGCGCGTGCGCGCGTTTGTTTGTTGTTTTGAGCCTAGATTCTGGTCGGGAGAAAATATTAGTCGATCAGCCAAAGGAGGCGGCTACCGCTGACCCAGCTAGTCCTCTCCCTCAAGAAGAAATGCGTTAGACCCAGCTAGTCCTCTCCCTCAAGAAGAAATGCTGGGTCTCTGTGTGGATTGTAACATTTGGTCCGTTAGCGCTGTTTCGGCTTCAAAGAACGATGTTAGTAGCTTCCTAGGGGTTTCTGATGGCGCTGATTCGTTTAGCATTATTAGATTTTGGCGTTTCTTTAGCAAAAACAGCGTAATCGATTGAACAGAAGCAGCACGACTAAAAATGTCAATTTTTTCATTACAGAGCGCCGATTTTGCGGCCCGTGCGTCAGTTTGTTGTTTTGAGCCTTGTGTCTCTGCCGTGAGCCGGGAGCAAACGTTAGTCGAGTCGCCCAAGGCGGCGAGTGCTGCCCTACGGCAGACCTTTTTCTGAGTCGAAAAAAACGTTAGTCGAGCCGCCAAAGGCCGGGCGTTAGACCCAGCTAGTTCCATTTAAAGATGAAAGCGATGAATCTTTGCTTGCTATTTCAGTGCGTGACGCCAATTACTATTGGGTGGATCGGAATTCGCCTTCGGACGGCAAGGATGCGATAGCGCTTCGAGGAGCACGCAAGATCTTCATTGTGTGCAACTCTTTCATTGATGTGGGACTTGGATTCAGATGGACAATCAACCTGCAAACGATACAACGTCCTTCTCTTACGAACTGATCAGCCGAATGTCACAGCCCCCATTCAACTGCACAGATTGCTCTATTCAGACGAATGCGAGTTACTTGTAAAATTGATATCTGGAGGCACTTGCAGGCGTCTGTCGATGCCACAAACCTGGCTGATGCCATGTACCTCTACGGAATTTCGATGAACAAGTCTCTGACCCAAATGGGCATCATTTCACAGAACGAGTCTCAGTTCATGAGTGGCCGAAGACTTGTGAGCAACTCTCGAGGAGAGTTTCGAGGTAAAATTTTTCATACTTTGAAGTTGCCAGGGTTTTCTGGTCGAGTTGTAATCAGCGACAACGGCACTCGAGATCCAATTTTCGTTCTTTGGGGCCTGGACACCAACGATGTGCCAAAGATTTATTTGTGGTTGGAGTCAAAGTTCGACTCGGACGCGGTGAGGGAAGTTCCTGGCTTGCAATCTCTAGAACATCACGCTAGCCTACACATCGGAAAGCCAACTTTGGACCACCCGCGGTGGAAAGGTTTCAGACACGAAACAAATCTGTTACGGGTGTTTCAGCGCCCATTGTCAACTCCCACCTGTGGCTTTTTGGGAAATCAGTGCATTGAGGTAAGTTTTAGACAATTAAGCAAGAGGTTACAGACAACGAATCTAACACTTGTTTTCACTCTTGTGGGTGCGGCTGTAGTTCTTCTTATTATTGTTTTGGCAATCTTTGGTGTCGCTTTTACAACAAGGTAACATATAGCCTTCAGGTCTTATAGTCTGTTTAGAACGAAACGACTGGAAGAAGAGCGTCTCAATCAGCAATGGCAGATTTCCTTCAACAACCTTGTAAAACCAAAAGAGAAGAGCGGGACGGAAAAAAGTGCGCGATCACTTCAAAGTGGCATCAGTTCTACATCAACGCGGATCACAATGGACTCGAAGAAGGACACCACTAACCACACCTTTTTCTTCCTTTTCAAGTCTGTTTTTGGTGCTTGTTGGTTAGGTCTTCAGAGAGCCCATCGCGGCACGAAAACACGTCGGACTCTCAGCACCCACAAGGGAAGAGGCAGCTATTTTGAGAAAGGTTAGATGTGTATAGATTTCCAGTCTTCCTCAATAGATGCGACAGTTCGACCACGACAACATCAATCGCTTTATTGGTTTGAGCCTCGATGGCCCTGAGACTTTGTCAGTCTGGAGATACTGCAACCGAGGAAGCCTTAAGGTAAATCGTCAGCTGTACTTTGAGGACTAAAACGATTCAGGACGTGATTGAAAAGGGTTCCATAACGATGGACTGGTTCTTCATGTACTCGCTTGTTCGCGATATTGCTGAGGTTTTCAAAGCGAGAGCAAAAAAATAACATTATAGGGTCTCTACGCACTACATCACTCTCCCTTCGGTGCTCATGGCTATCTTTCGTCAAATACGTGCCTCGTCGACGATCGCTGGCAGATCAAGCTGACGTTCTTCGGACTCGACTTCTTCAAGCAACATGAAACGCGGCCACACCACAGTTCTACTGTTTTTTTTACAATAATCACGTTTCAGAACTTCTGTGGACAGCGCCTGAACTCATACGCGACGCCAGACGGACCGGCACGATGTCTGGCGATGTCTATTCGTTTGCTATAGTCTGCTCTGAGGTTTGAGCAACAATGAGCGAAAACGATTTCTCTCTACAGATCATCACGCAGAACGCTCCTTGGAATATCAACAACATTGAAGAGGACGCTGATGGTGAGATTAGTTTAGGAAAACAACAACCCCGTTTGGACGATCTAGTAGAATTGAATTTGTGATTGCAGAGCTAATCTACAAAATCAAACGTGGCGGTTCTCGACCGATTCGCCCTTCGCTCGAGCTTAAAGATCCCCAACACACCGAAATCAATGCTGCCTTGGTTTGAACTTGTTAAGTGCTTAAGCAACTTACTGCAGATTCACTTAATCAAGGACTGCTGGGATGAAGAGGAAAAGAAGCGCCCTCACATTGATGCTGTCAAAAGCATTCTTAAGTCGATGAATGCGGGCCGGTCGTCGAACCTCATGGATCACGTCTTCAACGTTATGGAGCAGTATGCAGCTAACCTCGAGCAAGAAGTCGAAGAGCGTACCAAAGAGCTGCTTGAGGAGAAGAAAAAAAGCGACATTCTGCTCTATCGCATGCTTCCAAAGTGGGCTGTGCTAGAAATAGAAAGGCTTTTAGGATGGTGGCCGACAAACTGAAACTTGGTCAATCCGTCGAACCAGAGAGCTTCGATAGTGTGACCATTTTCTTTTCAGATGTTGTTTCTTTTACAAAATTGGCGGCGAAATGCACGCCATTGCAGGTCTGATTTCAGTCTTTTTTTCTTGACATATTATCGTACTGCAACTGAAATCTTGAAATAAACGCGTCAGTTATGTTTTTTAGGTAGTCAATCTTCTCAACGACCTGTACTCTGCGTTCGACACTATCATCGAAGAGCACAAAGTCTACAAGGTATAGTCACCTGAAATGCTCAAAGTCGCTGCGCTCTTCAGGTGGAGACGATCGGCGACGGCTACCTGTGTGTGTCGGGGCTGCCGCACAGGAACGGCAATGAGCACGCTCGGGACATTGCGGAGATGTCGTTTGGCTTCCTGCGGGCGATCGCCGGCTTCCGCATCGCGCACCTGCCGCAGGAGAAAATCAACATCCGCATCGGCATCCACACTGGTACTCCTTCCGGACCATTCAATCACTGCCCACACAGGGCCGTGCGTGGCCGGCGTCGTCGGCGTCACCATGCCGCGCTACTGCCTTTTTGGCGACACCGTAAACACCGCCTCGCGCATGGAGAGCAACGGAAAACGTGCGAGCTTGTTTTACTTTCGTTTCTTGTTTTACTGCATCGAAACGAAAATGAAATTCTTTCAGCTGGGCAAATTCATATCTCTGCTGAAACCAATCGCTATCTAACGCAAATCATTGGAGGATACAACACCGTGTCCCGCGGAGAAGTTATCATCAAGGTTTAGTAGAGTTTGGGGAGACCGCCTGTGTTTCAGGGAAAGGGGGTCATGGAAACTTACTGGCTTCTCGCCGATGGAGAGTCCCTCGAGGATTAGACGATTGATCCTCTTGAAAATTTGCTGATCATGTGATTATTTATTTTCACAGTGTCGATGTACTCATGCTGATAGTTCCTTATGCTTGAATGTTTTCGGAGCTGAATCAAATAAATGTGGAGAGACTGAAAACAAACAACCAACGAAGTTGAACACTTTGCGATCGCATTTTCATGAAATTTTCAATAGGCTTGACCACCCCCCCCCCCGCTTTTGTGACCAGTAGACGCAGCTCGACTCGTAGATTCCGATAAGCTACTTAACTTTTGAAAAACACGAACTTTTGACCCCGCCGACGCCGTTTTTATCAATCCTCGACTAGGGACGGAATGGACTAAGGGTTCTTGTAAGATGTTGTTTGCTGAATTCAGTATTACGCTTTCAGTCCGATTCGACTAAGGGTGATTGGAACTAAAATCGGCAAACAAAAAAGAATGGTGCAAAAATATTGTTTTCCCAGTTGCTAAGATTTCTCAGCTTTTCCCCGGGTGTGTTTGGTATCTTTCGAAAGAGCATCAAAAGTTGTACAGGCGCGCCAAGTTTCAGCCCGATTCGTCTAAGAGTGATGAATAACTAAAATCGGCGAAAAAACGTTTTAGAAGAAATGGTGCCAAAAATTTTCCTCCCCCCAGTTGCTAAGGTTTCTCGGCTTTTTTCCCGGAGTGTTTGGTCATTCGAAAGAGAATTTAATGCTCTACAAGACTGTAAAGTTTTAGCCCAATCGGACTAACAGTGTTCGAGAACTGAGCAAAAGGTCAGAAAGTGAAATTCTCCCAAATCTCCTGAGATATTATCTATCTACTAATTCAAATACTTCACACTTACGTTTTGGACATTTTGCTGACGAAAAAGCGTTATGCGAGTTTGATGCCGCTCGGTGACCAAATTTTTGCCACTTTCTTTTCACGTTAGTTAGAGTCTTTCTATAGCAACTCGTGGTCGCTGATCACGCTGGAGGGGTTAGAATTTCTCGATGACGTCATTTTAGGCCACTCCCACCGCCTTCGAAAAAGTCGATTTTTCATCATCGCTCAAAAATAGCTGTTATATAGTGCGTTTGTTAGAGGTCGTTAAGGCGAGTCGGATGTTGTATAGAACTTGGTATCTTTGACAGTTCAGATGCAAGTTAGAAGCCAGAATAGTTGTCCTTGATAGGTGGTTTATAGAAGCACTATTTGGGATGCGGTTTTCTTTTGTCGATGGATGTGTGCTCATAGTAGCCTGAAGCGATGCAAAAGAGTCGTTAGGTTAAGAGCGCCACGATTGCCCTTTGTAGAGGACATTATTCACACCGCTCCAGGCCCTCGCTTTCAACTCATCTTTACTCCCTTTGGTGTAGTAGCCGTAGTAGTTGTTGGTGCTGGCGTTGGCATTGGCGCTGTCATAGTTTGGACTGCTTTTAGTCCGCCAAATTTGAGTTCAGGATTAGCGTTTGTCATCAGAACTCTCAGTTCACGGTAGAAATCTTAGCCGTTAGATGAGGAGGCAGGCGCGGCCGAAGGCCGCGGCTGCCGACGGTAGCCCTTGCGCGTTTTCTTTAGCGTGTCGGCTTAGACTCTCATCAAGTAAAAAGGTAACTATTCTGATTATGTTAGGGATTGCTAAAGTCGTCATTTCAGCCATTGTCGACGTGCAGGTGCTCAGTTTGGTCTTTAGGTGTAGCAATAATTATAGCAGCGGTTGTGGACATTTTTAGTTCATAAAAATGGGCATAAAGCGGCTCAAAATTCATCGTTTTTAATGCCGTTTTCACTGCGTTCAATTTTAGTCCCTCATCTTTGTTGTTAGCGCTAAACACTAGCCCTTAGCCGCTAGTCCTTTTATACAATATATATAATATTCTTGAGGTGTGACATTGTGACATTCTTACATTCTGCTCAGATCTCGCACACCTTTAGTCGGATCGGAGTGAAACTTGGCACACTTATAGAACCGTTAATGCTCTTTCGAATGACACCAAACACAGCCGGTGAAAGAGAGAAAAATCTTAGTAACGAAGGCAAAATAATTGCAATTTGCCGAAATTTTGTTTGCAATTTTTGACCTACCCATTTTGACCTACCTTGCAAGCTTTCTTAATAGAGCCTTGAAATGCACTAATATTCTTCTGGCAATGCTTTTAGCAGTGTTTCTTAGCACTACCTTAGTGCGGTTAGTATCCCATAAAGAAACCTTTAAAGAAAACTTAATGGCGCAGTTTACAGTTTATTTGTAAGTCGGGTTGTTTTTATTAGTCGTTTACGTTCGGCCTGCCCCTTAGTAGTCCTCTAAGCACCCTTGGCTATGCCTGTTTAAACTTCTCTTAGACAGTAGAGGACAACGAAAACGGAATGCTCCATATGCCGTTTGAGAGGTAGACTAAATGAACTACCGAAATCTTAGTCGAGGGGTGAAAGCCAGAGCGTCAAGATGAAACCTCTTAGTCGCACAAGCAGCTAGTTTACAGAGATTTTATCGTTTGTGCTCTGTTTTTGCTCTGAACGGCTAGCTACACATATTTCTTGAAGCGAATGTAGATTTTTTTTCAATCCGTGAATTTTTGTGCCCAAATTGTATCCCCCGTCCTTTGTTAACGTGTTTACCCCAGCCTGAGTGGATTTCGCAAGAGACGTAATAAATGGAGACATGTGCTTTCTTTCACCACGGGGAGGAAGCAGTCGCCATCCCCCCACCCTCATTTTCTTTTACCGTCAGTTGTAAGGAGATTGAAAGATGGTAACAGCAGAGACAACGAAATGAGCACTTCTGTGCCTAGCTAATCCACAAAAGGACGTTTCTATCCTCTTTGTAAACGCGCGTCATGGTCTTTCTGAGATTGCAAAGCAGCGGCAACGATATGTTTGCCATTTCCATAAAGCGTGAAGAAAATACAAGTAAGGGCGTCATCGTCGTCAGCGTTAATTATGTCTCGGCCTGTATGGGCAAGCCGAAATCTCCGGAGTCCATGAAACACTTTAGGCTTCCTGTCGATGGGGGATAGGGGCTCTCTCATCTTTGGCCTCTGTGAGCAGGCGACCGCTCTCCCGATCAGGCCTTTGGTGGATCGATGACCGATGAAATGAATTAGCAAGCTGTGACGATTCATGAATAGAGCCCCCGTTCCGGAGATCTGACCAAATTTGATGTGTGACGAAGGCGCAATTTTTCTGTCCGCAGTGCGCCAATATACGGACTGCATTAACGTTTCTTCGCATAGCAAGCTGCTACATGACGCAATTTCTTGCTTCCGATGTCTTTTACTTCAAGTGAATTCGAGCTTAAAGTAACTAAAAGTTGTTCTGAACGAAGTCTCCTCACGACGCTACCAGTTGAGATTTTGATTCAAGTCATTCACCACGTCAACGTCCTTGATGTGCTTCGTTGTCAACGTCTCTCCAAGTTCTTCTTTCAATTTTGTCGTCGCAACTTTGCCGCGATTCAACCGGAGAAGATCCAAGACACCGATATTGAACTGTTGGTACGTTGGTCAACGGGCGGAGGCAGCATTATTCGATTCGCGGCAACTCACCACCCAAATAATCGGAACCATCGCTGTTGGCTGTTGAATTTGGATTCCTCGAAGTCATTCGAAAACGCCAAGACGAAGAAAATGTCGGAACTATCGGATGCCCCAGACTTGGTATTTCTTCGCAACGGTTTGTCCTACACCAAGTGGTTCGTCGCTCCACGTCAAGATAGTAGCCCTATTGAAACTATTGAAGCAGTGGCCAAGTTCATTTCAATGCACTTCCGAATTGTGGCTGTTAGTTTCGATGGTGGCACTGATTCGAAAATGGGATTTGTCAATATTCTTCAACATCTTCAAGACCTGACATCAGTGGAAATCGCCTATTCCTTCTATAGCATGCAGCATTTGGTTGATGTCATTTCCAATACTCGAGTGAACAAGTTGGACTTCTATCATCAAATTCGTGAAGGCGAGAACCCTGCCTCGCTTGATTGGAGTGTTCTTCTATCTCACCCATTCACTCACAATCTCGACACTTTAAGGATTCGCGGCTCCTTACACTCCCCACAATTCACGGACGATGTTTTGAAGAAGTTGAACTGCCGTAGCATTAACGTTTCGGTGAACAACGCCGTCACTTCAGCTGGAGTTCGACAGTTTATCGAGGAATGCATTCAAGGTCGGCGTCACAATCTTCAATCATTACTTCTGCGAACAAGCACTAACGATATGGACGAATATTTGCCTCGAGATCACGTCTGCAACTCGCAATGTGTCGAAGAAGGAAACAGTTTTCGCCACGAGTTCTCGAGAACCACCGATTGCTCGCCAGTGATACTTAACTTTGAACGTGGATTGTTTGGTGCAAATGAGCTAGTATTAGCGCTGGAGTGCGGGCACGCCGAAGATATGTCATAACGGTGTTTGTCTTTTTTTTTCTTTTTTTGAAAAGAGCTATTTCTTTTATTGTGAAAATAAATTCTTTGCAAAACTCGGGAAGCCAGTTCTTTCAAAGAAGAATTTCTTGTCGACAAGAAAGCAAAGATGTTTGAAGTTTTCTTGGAAAAGTTCGGTTGTAACATAACTCGACGATTGGACAGAAAATAGAGAGAGAAGGTGAGTAGGAATGCTAAGCGGGTCACCTTTCAAGCCAGAAATCATCACGACTACTAGGGTTGGGCATCGAGTTCGAAAACCCGAGTTTTCTGAGTTCGAGTTTTACCGAGTTTGAGATTTTCCGAGCACTGTACTTCTTTGTTCATACTGCACCGCCAGAGCTACATTACGTGTTTTTCACTTGAGAATGAGAAAGCGTCTGCAGAAAGAAAAGAAGACAAGCAAAGCAGCGGCAGATGACTCAACCACTATGAGAGGGCTCTTCTTCGCACGCTGATATCGATTCATCGGCTGACTATCGACCCTTCTCTCAATCTCATTCAGCCGAGTGAACTTGCTTAGTTTGTTCTTGATGTGCCAGACGATAACAGATACTCCTCTCTCTGTCGCACTTTATCAGACGCTATTGATGCTCTGCCCGGCGTTCTTTAGCGTGTTTTCTCTGCCAAAATCCATTCATCCCCCCCTCGTAAAGCCTCATTTTCTTTCACGTTTCTTCTTACTCACAGTTTTCTACACAAACGGAACACTCGCGTCTTGGTCTTTCCTTGTAGACATAGTTAGAGTTCCGTCTTCCGTTTATGTCTTCACTTTTTCTCATCGTTATTGCTATCGTATTGACGCGCTTCGTGATTCATTTTTGTTTTCTCGAAACGTTTTTAGGCCTTCAATAGAGGAGAACTACTGAGGAATGACATATATTCGTTCCAAAAAGCTTATACGGAACCACAAGACAATTTCGACCAAATTTTGTATTTACAATGAGGAACGCTGATCTTATCTCTCAAATTGCTATTATCCTATTCTTTTCGTTTCCCGATAAGAATGGAGAGGGAAAGCTCCTTTGGTTTTCTTTGGAGCCTTATGATATCCTGGATGATTACTTCCTCGTCCATCTAAGCACCGAATTCAAGGACATCAACTCGATATAGGCAGAGAAAATGAAAACGAAAAGCTTCGCTTTGGTATGTAACTTTGTTTTAAGCACTTCTGGATGTTTCCAGGATTTTGAAGTGGAGCAAATGATCGCTATTTCGCGGAAGATAATTTGTGCTGAAAAGTTCCTTGAAAAGCGCCATCTACTAATTTCTGCCTCAAGAGGCTCGGGAGCCGTGAATCTTTTGGAAGACGTGGCTCGCGAGATCGGAATGCCTGTCCAAATTGTCAACGGTTTGTTCAACGAAAGCCCTAAATCGTCCTCTTTAGGCTCCGCCATAAACTTCAAGAAGTTTTCGCCGCGATTCTGGAAAACTACGGATAGTTGCCCAGTGATTCTTAACTATGAGCGGAGATTGTTAAGTGTGCCGTCTAGTTTACTGTTTTATTTGAAGACTCTGTGGTGATCATAAACAAGGACTAATCGCGATAAAATCATTTCTGTGACAAACATAGGAAGTCAGGCAAATATGAAAGAAAGCCATGGAAGGGTCGCTGTTTAAGTGAAGGTTTTTATCATTGCTGGCTCTGAAGATGTGTCATAGCGATGCTGCTTTTCTGAAAAGAACTATTTTTTTGTTGTTTTGTTTGAAACTCTGTGGCGATCACGATTAATCGGAATAAAATCATTCCTGTGCTAAACACATGAAGCCACTAATTTGGCGGCTCTGTTTATCTAACCGCTGTTTGATAATTTTCGAAGAGGAACTGCATGTCGTCGCACATCACTTTCAAAGTATCGAGAAAAGAACAAGACCCTCTTGTTGTCCAAAGACGACGAATTTCAGTTCAAAATTGTTCTTTTCTACACTGTTTTATTTGTTTGATGGCATTTTACAAATGTAATTCCGAAACACGTCAGTGCACGCTTCATTGGCCCGACGCTGAGATTGTTCAGGGCAACATGGAACTTGATCAAAATAAGCTATCGCGCATGTAAGCTGAATCAGCATTGTAATGCCAGGAGCTACTTGCCTGATTGTTCGGATCAGGACGCGGGTTTCCCGGCATCCATTTCGTATAATTGAGTGCGGTTCCATCCATCCATTCCCAAAGACCAGGCGAAAGCGATTGCAAGCCAATCACTGTCCCTTGAAGGGAGCTAGTTATTCCTATATTTGAGGCAGAAATTGCTAAACAGAAAATGAAAAGCACTTCTCTGTCTTACAGCTAACAAAATCCATCTCGACTTGACTGTTTATAGATGTTAAATGTGCTCCCTTAGAGACGCAAATTGCTTCAGCGGATTCACTTGAAGCGTGAAAATATTCCTAAAAGACAAATCAGAATTCTTTGGACCAACTTTATAACACGAGTCCGTTTCGGCATAGTATATCCACTGTGATGGACACTTAAGGATAGGCGGCGCGCAGCTTGTGGTCGGAATGGGACGTGGCGTTGTGCACAAAGTGCTACTAGGGCACGTGGGGCATGTAGGACACGTGCTACTACTAATTTGCGGAATTTCGCAAACAAATGGCTTTGATACAAAACAATTTTCATTCCGCCACTTTGTGCTTTTGATTTGAATTGCCAGGCAGTCGTTTCCATTATCTTCATTTGGGTAGCCTGAAGGATTTCACTTGGCACCGTTGTGAAAACAAACCGTTATCCCAGCTGGTGTAGTTGAAGGCAAAGCCACTAGTCCACGTCCATGTTCCGACGTTTTCAATGTCATCACCGCCGACCCAAAAATCATCAACGCTAATGAACAGATCAGTTGCTCCTTCTAAGCAAAGCTAGGGCATCGTTTCAGACTCCATCTACTCACGAATTAGGACTGCATTTTCGAAGCCGTTGGAAACAGAAGTTAGATGGCCGCCAAGGGTTACACAGGTTTGCTCCGCATTCAAGAAAGTGTCGGCTGATTTGATGAAATCATAGCATTTGTCGAACTGAGAGTTATAGACTGCACTGCCCGGACAACTGCCCAAGCTTGCTGATGCTTTGAAAATGAAAGCAGAGACAAAAAGCAAGGAGCGGCACGCGATGCGCATCGAAGAAGAATAGTGATAAGAAGAGACGATCAATGTTAAAGTTTCGCCATAAAGAGGAATCTGCACAACGTGTCGCGCCAGCGTGGTTATTGCTTTCTTTTATGTCCCCAAGCTCTGAAGCTAATGGAAACGCAGTTTGAGTGTTAATTCTAGTCCATATCGTCCTTTCCTTTCGTCCTAGATGATCGACAGAAGATGAACAAAATTGTTTGCGCCTTCGCGTTGTCCACGTGTCAACATAAAAGTGTGTGATACCGGCAATCCATAGCAGCTCATCCAAAAAAAGGGAATATCCACACCTACGAACAAAACAATTCAAGCCCGTTTATTTGCAAGAACATGTTTGACAGCGACAAGAAGCACAATTGAATCTTGACTAGGGCATCGTTCGAATGATTTTTGAGCTCAAGCGCCTAGAGATCGTCGAGATCAGCAGAGCGTGCGTTATTGCTTTCCATCCGGGAATCGCACGTTACATCGTGATATGAGCCTTTGGGCATTGATGTCGCTTACCATTTTGTGTTTCGTTGTGACGCGTAGGCCGGAATACAAAGGAAGTTTCTGCTGTCTACGTGCTCTTCTCTATGTGGAGCGTGCATAAAAGCCATGCTGGAAGGACCCACATTACTCAGCAACAAAAATGGTAGGTCTTCGTTTAATCCGAAATCAAAGTTGGCCTACCGCTGTGATGGTTTTATCTTGCAGCGTCCCCTCGTCCTCATCTTCGCCGTCGTCGCCGTGTTCACCGCTGTCACCTGGGCCGCCACCGTGCAGTGTGAGAACTTCTGTCGTGATGGAGCCGGCACCGGCAAGTGCCCTTGCCAGCCCGGGTATATACCAATTTCTTAATTTATTGCTTGCTTCTTTGAAGTTTCGAAGCGCAGAACTCGTCGTGCTGGCAGAAGTGCGTCAACTTCTGCATGTACAGCCCGAACCTGCACACGACCTGTGCAAAGATGGGCAGCTCGCGTTGCTGCATTAAGGCCAGTGTTTATTCAATATCTTCATGAGGATTTCAGAACAAGCAGTGGACGAAATGGGGCTGCCAGACGCAATGCAACTGGATGAACTAAACCATCTCTCCAGTGGAGTCAGAGACGTCTCTCGATAAATAAATCTTCTCAAACTGATCTGCACCGGTATAATTGCAAAGATTACACTCCCTTGCGAGGGTAGAAGAGCACTATATGCGAGACTTTTGCTAGAATCTCCCTGGCAACTTCTCTCGAAATTAACAAATCTTTTCGTCTGCGTCTTCTCTTAGAATTCGACAAGAGTTGATGTTTCGCCGCCATGCGATGCATTTGATGAGCTCTATAATTTGACCATTTCTCTGTTCCCCAAGGGTGAAGAGATTTTCTCTTGCACTTGCGCTCATCTGTACCAATGGACGAAGCGAGTGCGAGTTTAGTTCCCGAGACCGCTCTCGATCACAATTTGATTCGAAAGATCGTTTTCTTCTATGGTGAGTTCTAGACGTTTGAAAATTCGTGCGTCTTAAGTATTTCTATCTATCGTGGCGTTTCTCCTGCAAGTGATCTTCATAACAATTTCCCTGTCGTTAGCAAAACAACTAGACAAAGTTTGTTATTAGTAAAATCACGTAATATTGGTGTGATAGAATAATTTTTACTACATCGTGTGGCAGCTGACAATTTGTAACGCGATCATTATTGTCATAGAATGCATTTGTATCTTCCCGTACACCTTAATGGACACTTTTGAATCGCCTGGGACTTTCGAAGGTGTCGCATCGGTAAGTTCAACACATCACGCTAATCGTTGCCCAGTTGAAGATCTATGAGCTCATTCTCGGCTTTTTATGGGAGACGGCCGAATTTGGACAGCTTTTATTCACCTTTCTTATTGCATTTAATCGTTTCGGGATCTTCACCTCACCACGACTGATCGATTTGTTTTTCACTGGGTTCGCTTTGGGAGGTCTTTCTAAATTTAGAAACTTTAGCAAACGAATGCTTCTAACTCTCCTCATCACTTGGATTGCGTCTGTTCTGTTGAACGTTTCTACACGAGCAACCTGCACGACTTTGTTTAACGTCGAAGAATTGGCAATGCGCTCAGTTTGCGGGACAGCTTCAACTGGTTTTGAGGAGTTTGTAGTGATGGTAAACATCAGCAACTCATATAAAATCAAAACCTTGTTCAGTTTATCGTAGTGCTCCGGTACGCCATTCCCGTTGTCATACTCTTTCTCTATTCAGCACTGTATCTAGTGATTCGACTGAAGCGTCAGTCAAACACAGGGTAGAGGTCTTTTTTCGGCTTCAACTTCATTTTCAGTGTGGCTCACCTGCAGCGAATCCCTACTACAAATGTTGAGAGAAGCATCCTCTTACAAGCTGTGGTTATTGTCGTTGGTCTGGAGGTAGGCTTTACCGCCTCTTCACAAACAATGTCTAGCTACTCACAATAGTCCGAGGAATTGACTTGTTCAAGCCTGAAGTAGACCTGCTCACGACTGTAGCCCTCAACGTCACGATCTTGGTTGGTCGAAAGAGACGCTGATTGAGAGCCACTTTCGCAGGCAAACTGCTCGGTGCTTCCCATCCTCTTCCTAACGACCAATGGAGAATACAAACGCTCTCTGAAGGCTTGGCCAAAGAGTCTTGTAACTAGGTCGAGAAATCTTGTGCATGACCGTTGTCAAGCAATAAGCATTTGGGTAAAGCAATCAGTTCCGTCTTCCTCGTGGTAGCGAATAAATATTGTAAATCCTGCATTATTTTCCTGATTTTTAACCTATAAACATGAGCTCTATGGTGTCTTATTTTGCCGCAACACACGCAAAATGAACTCAGTGTTGACAGGTCTTTAGAACAAGTGCCGTTGAGTGTTTCAGTTGTCGAAATGACGACGCTGCACGTTCTTTCCCCAACCAGAGGTAGACGCCTCTCGGAAAAAACAAAAAGTGACGTCAAGTGCTATTTTCCTGAAAGTCTTAAAAGACAAAATTCAAGAGGTCGGCGTTGCAGAATCCATTTCTGTCGTTCACAACGAGTCGCGTTGTGGGAGAAACGTGTTGCCAGATGACGGCGTTCGTCTTTCTTCTAATCGTTTTGCTGACATTAGGATGTTCCGTTCAAGCAACACCTCCTGTTGTTAATACTACCTGGTTGAAGCAAGCATTGAATGTGAGTTTTTCTTGTCGGAAACATCATTTGATAGAGCGGAGCTACTCGAGTGCTCGATGCAGCTTTCGCTTCGAGCAAAGCCGATTTAGCCACGTTCAGGTCAGCATTCAACGCTAGGCAAAGCTACGGTCGATTCAGGGAGCGCCAGTCCAGTGAGGTTCGCTTCTGAGAAATTTGAAAGCAGAAAGAATGTTTCTAGACGAATGCAAATTACACGTCCTCTCATGTCCCCGGAGCCGTTCACTTCGATCTTGACATCGCTCAATACCCAGAAAAGTACCACTTTTTCTTATGGCGAAAACGCGCTTTCAGAACGGAACGCTACGCTCTCTACCCCCCACAGCTCTTTCAAAAATACGTGCGACTCCTCGGCGTCAATAAAGGAGACCACATCACCGTAGTTGGACGTGGTAAAATGGCCGGCATGCTCTATGCTTCGCGCGTCTGGTGGCTATTCAAAGTTTGAAGTGTTTCCTGACCTGAGCAAACGTAATAATCAAGGTGTACGGTCACGAGCGTGTGTCTGTCCTTGATGGAGGCCTCGAAGCATGGACGGCGGCTGGTTATCCGGTTGACAATCAGCCTGCGAACCCAATGGTTTGACCTTTTGCTCGCTTCACTGCTTGATCAGGAAGGAAACTGGAGGGCGAGACCAATTGACAGAAGTCGTGTCATCAAATTTGAGGAGATCGAATGGAACAGCACAGACAAGGTTCAAAACGACAGCCACTGTCTCACGCCTTCAGGTCAATCTTCTCGACGCTAGGAAAAGGACCATGTTTGAGGGTAAAGAACCGCTGGAACTTCAGACTTCCAAACCAGGTTAGCTTAGAAATTATGAACTTATGATGCGGTTGAAATGTTCTGCATCATGATTTTCAACGCAAGTCTTTCGTTACCATTGTTGCAGTAACTGGTTCGCACGTAAAGGGATCCAAGAGCTCCCCGGCCGATGAGCTCGTTAAGAATGGCCGCATCTTGAGCCCCGAGAGACTGCGTCAACGTAGGTTTTTGAAATGAGAAAAGAAGTTCAATCTCTCTTTCAGACTTCGCTGCAATCGGCTTCAACCCATCAAAACCGACGATCATCATCTGCAACACAGGCACTCAAGCTGCGATGCTTGTTCTCGGACTTGAACATGCTGGCTACGACAAGAATATCAAGCTTTACAATGTAGGTCACGTTACACTGCGGTTCCATTCGATTACAGGGTGCGCTTACGCAAGTGGCTCTCATTGCACCAGAGCTCATCAGCGAGAAGTAAACCTCGGAAAGCCGTATTCTAGAGAATCACTAATTCAAAGCTTCAATATCGTGCATATTTTTACAGGCTTTCTCTGTCTTATCGACCCAATAAAAATCCTCTGTAGCGTGCATCAGGGATGAGCAAGATTGAAAATTTTCAGACCAAAAAACCAAAGACCAAAAAAATCGGCGCATCAGTAAAACCAAAAGACCAAAAAACCAAAAAATCACCCCCAAAATCACCAAAATACCAAAAAACCAAAAAACCAAAATGAGCCCTCAAAAGG